>PVLA01015658.1:0-19407 GCA_004027455.1 Hydrochoerus hydrochaeris
GATTTGCATATGTTAAATCATCCCTGCATTCCTGGAATGAACCCCACTTGATCATGATGTATAATCTTCTTGATGATTTGCTGCATTCTACTTGCCAGTATTTTGTTGAGAATCTTTGCATCAATGTTCATTAGTGAAATTGGCCTATAGTTCTCTTTTTTGGTTGGAACTTTCCCTGGTTTTGGTATCAGAGTTATACTTGCCTCCAGGAATGATTTAGGGAGAATTGCTTTTTTCTCAATTTCATTGAAGAATTTAAGGTGTACTGGCATCAAATCTTCTTTAAATTTCTTTAGAATTCAGATGTGAATCCATCAGGACCTGGGCTTTTCTTTGTTGGTAAGTTTTTAATTACATTTTTAATTTCAGTAGCTGATATTAGGTTGTTCAAAATTGCTATATCTTCTTGCTTGAGCTTTGGTAGTTCATAAGTTTCTAGAAATCTGTCCATTTCCTCTGTGTTTTCCACTATGTGAGTAGAGATTTTCAAAGTAGGTATTCATGATCTTTTGAATTTCCATGGGATCTGTTGTAATTTCTGCCTTTTCTGTTCTTATTGCATGAAGTTGGGTCTTTTCTTTCTTTCGCTTGGTAAGGTTAGGTAGGGGTTTGTCAATTTTGTTTATTCTCTCAAAAAACCAGCTTTTTGATTAATTGATTCTTTGTATTTTTTTAGTTTCAATTGCATTGATTTCTGCTCTAATCTTTACAATTTCCTCTCTTCTAGGAGCTTTGGGTTTAGTTTGCTGTTCTGTTTCTAGAAGCTTGAGATGGAGCATTAGGTTGTTTATTTGTGCTCATTCTGTTTGCTTGATATGACAGTTTATTGCTATATATTTCCCTCTTAAGACCGCTTTCATTGCATCCCACAGATTTCAGTATGTTTTTACTATATTTTCATTGAATTGTAGGTATTGCTTTATTTCTTGTTTAATTTCATCTGTAGCCCACTGGTTGTTGAAAAGGCTGTTATTTAATTTCCATGTATTTATGCAGGTTTTACAACTTCTTTTGCAATTAATATCCAATTTCAGTGCATTATGGTCAGATATTATGCAAGGTATGATTTCAATAGATTTGCATTTAGTTAAGAATGTTTTATGGGGTAATATATGGTCTATTTTGGAGAATGTCTCTTGTGCAGCTGAGAAGAATGTATATTTTGATGTTGGGTGGAACACTCTGTAAACATCTACTAAGTCCAATTGCTCACAGGTATGATTCATTTCTGTTATTTCTTTGCTCACTTTTTGTCTAGTTGATCTATCTCTTTGTGACAATGGGCTGTTATGATCTCCTGTTATAATTGTGTTCTTGTGTATTTGGTTTTTCATGTCCATTAGTACCTGTCTTATATAGTTGGGTGCTCCTGTATTTGGTACATATATATTTATAATTGTTAGTTCTTCCTCTTGAATTTTACCACTAACAAGTATGTAGTGACTTTTTCTATCTCTTTTAATAATTTTAGGTTTGAAGTTCATGTTGTCTGCAAATAGAATAGCTATCCCTGCTTTTTTCTGGGTTCCTGTTGCATGGAATAGTTTTCCATCCTTTGACTTTTAATGTATGAGTTTCCTTTTGAGTCAGATGTGTTTCTTGTATACAGCATATTGTGGGGTCCTGTTTCTTGATCCATTCTGTCAAACTATTTATTTTTATAGGTGAATTGAGGTCACTTATATTTATGGATATCACTGATATGTACTGGCTCTACTTTTCCATGTTATGTTCCAGTTGTTTCTTTCTGCTATTCCTCTTATTTAATTGCTTATCCTACCTGGTGATTTCTTTCTGATGTTGTTTTGGGGGTTGTGGTCATTTTTGTCTCTGTCTAGTATGTCTTTCAGTACACTTTCTAGTGTTGGTTTGCCTCTTGCTTTTTTAAAAAAATTTTTTTATTTAAAGAAAATATTTTGAAACAGAAAGAGGGTAGAAACAATACAAAATCTCAAAAACAAACAAAAAAACACAAATAGTAACCAGTAAGAAATCACTAGTTTATAATTACATACTTTCCTCTTAGATGCAGTTGTTCAAGTTACAAAAGTAAAGTCCACAAAGTGGGCTTCCAAACAGTGAGACTGCAGTCAGTTTTGCTTATCCATCCAACTAAAACTTTAGCAACATGGTAATTAATTCCACACACTCAAACACACATGCAATTATATCCTTTAGAATACTATCTTTTCCTTTTCTTTACAATAAGTATAAGCCATTCTTGTAAACAACTTAGAAGTTCTACACATGTATATGTCTCTACACATATACCTAGCCATTCTGTATTAGAAGGAGAAACAAATCAAAACAAGTCAGCAAGCCCTTTCAAAACACTGCATTTTGGTTCTGTTTCAAGAGTGTGCTGTGATTTCACAACAAGTATCAAGGCAATTTGTAGGAGGCGTGTTGTGGGCATTGGCTTCCATTCATTCTAAATAGGACGAATGAGCACATTACGTGTTTCTCAAAAAAAACTAATGAATTCCTGGTACATGCACCTTGAAAACAATGCAGTTTACATCTGTTTCAAGTGTGTGCTGTGTATTTCACCAAGGCATCAAGGCATTTTGTAGGAAGCGGGTTGTGTGCATTGGCTTCCATTTGTTGCTATTAGGACGAATGTGAATATCACTTTTATAGCACAGAAAACTACTGAATTCCTGGAACATACCCTTTCAAAACACTGCATTTTGGTTCTATTTCAAGAGTGTGCTGTGATTTCACAACCAGAATCAAGGCAATTTGTGGGAGGCGTGTTGTGTGCAATGGCTTCCATTCGTTCCCATTAGGACAAATGTGAACATTGATTGTATAGCACAGAAAACTACTGAATTCCTCAAACATGCCCTTTCAAAACACTGCATTTTGGTTCTGTTTCAAGAGTGTGCTGTGATTTCACAACCAGAATCAAGACAATTTGTAGGAGGCGTGTTGTGTTCATTGGCTTCCATTTGTTCCTTTTAGGACAAATGTGAATATTGCTTGTATAGCACAGAAAACTACTGAATTCCTGGAACATGCCCTTTCAAAACACTGCATTTTGTTTCTATTTCAAGAGTGTGCTGTGATTTCACAACAAGTATCATGGCAATTTGTAGGAGGCGTGTTGTGTTCATTCACTTCCATTCATTCTATTAGGACGAATGCACACATCACTTGTTTCTCAGAAAAAACTATTGCATTCCTGGTACATGCACTTTGAAAACAATGCAGTTTACATCTGTTTCAAGTTTGTGCTCTGTATTTCACCAAGGCATCAATGCATTTTGTAGGAAGCGGGTTTTATGCATTGGCTTCCATTCGTTCCTATTAGGATGAATGTGAATATCACTTGTATAGCACTGAAAACTACTCAATTCCTGAATCATGCCCTTTCAAAACACTGCATTTTGGTTCTATTTCAAGAGTGTGCTGTGATTTCACAACAAGAATCAAGTCAATTTGTAGGAGGCGTGTTGTGTGCCTTGGTTTCCATTCGTTCCTATTAGGACAAATGAGAACATGACTTGTATATCACAGAAAACTACTGAATTCCTGGAAAATGCCTTTTCAAAACACTGCATTTTGGTTCTGTTTCAAGAATGTGCTGTGATTTCACAATCAGAATCAAGGCAATTTCTACGAGGCATGCTGGGTGCATTGGCTTCCATTCGTTCCTATTAGGACAAATGTGAACATTGCTTGTATAGCACAGAAAACTACTGAATTCCTGGAACTTGCCTTTTCAAAACACTACATTTTGGTTCTGTTTCAAGAATCTGCTGTGATTTCACAACCAGAATCAAGGCAATTAGTAGGAGGCGTGTTGTGTGCATTTTCTTTCATTCCTTCTATTAGGACGAATGGGAATATCACTTCTATAACACTGAAAACTACTGAATTCCTGAAACATTCCCTTTCAAAACACTGCATTTGGGTTCTATTTCAAGAATGTGCTCTGATTTCACAACCAGAATCAAGGCAATTTGTAGGAGGCGTGTTGTGTGCATTGGCTTCCATTCGTTCCCATTAGGACAAATGTGAACATTGCTTGTATAGCACAGAAAACTACAGAATTCCTGGAACATGCCCTTTCAAAACACTGCATTTTGGTTCTGTTTCAAGAGTGTACTGTGATTTCACAACAAGTATCAAGGCAATGTGTAGGAGGCGTGTTGTGGGCATTGGCTTCCATTCATTCTAAATAGGACGAATGCGCCCATTACGTGTTTCTCAAAAAAAACTAATGAATTCCTGGTACATGCACCTTGAAAACACTGCAGTTTACATCTGTTTCAAGTGTGTGCTGTGTATTTCACCAACGCACCAAGGCATTTTGTAGGAAGCGGGTTTTTTGCATTGGCTTCCATTCGTTCCTATTAGGACGAATGTGAATATCACTTGTATAGCACTGAAAACTACTGAATTCCTGAAAAATCCCCTTTCAAAACACTGCATTTTGGTTCTATTTCAAGAATGTGCTGTGATTTCACAACCAGAATCAAGGCAATTTGTGGGAGGCGTGTTGTGTGCAATGGCTTCCATTCGTTCCCATTACGACAAATGTGAACATTGCTTGTATAGCACAGAAAACTACTGAATTCCTGGAACATGCCCTTTCAAAACACTGCATTTTGGTTCTATTTCAAGAGTGTGCTGTGATTTCACAGCCAGTATAAAGGCAATTTATAGTAGGCGGGTTGGGTGCATTGGTTTCCATTCATTCTAAATACGATGAATGCGCACAAAAATAGTTTCCCAGGAAAAACTAATGAATTCCTGGTACATGCACTTTGAAAACACTGCAGTTTACATCTGTTTCAAGTGTGTTCTGTGTATTTCACCAACGCATCAAGGCATTTTGTAGGAAGCAGGTTTTGTTCATTGGCTTCGATTCGTTCCTACTGGTCGAATGTAAATATCACTTGCATAGCACTGAAAACTACTGAATTCCTGAAACAGGCCCATTGAAAATACTGCATTTTGGTTCTATATCAAGAATGTGCTGTGATTTCACAACAAAAATCAAGGCAATTTGTAGGAGGCGTGTTGTGTGCAATGGCTTCCATTCATTCTAATTAGGACGAATGGGCACATCACTTGTTTATCAGAAAATACTAATGAATTCCTGGTACATGCACCTTGAAAACACTGCAGTTTACATCTGTTTCAAGTGTGTGCTGTGTATTTCACCAAGGCATCAAGGCATTTTGTAGGAAGCGGGTTTTATGCATTGGCTTCCATTCGTTCCTAATAGGACAAATTTGAATATCACTTGTATATCACTGAAAATCACTTAATTCCTGAAACATGCCCTTTCAAAACACTGCATTTTGGTTCTATTTCAAGAATGAGCTGTGATTTTACAACAAGAATCAAGGCAATTTGTAGGAGGCGTGTTATGTGCATTGCCTTCCATTTGTTCCTATTAGGACATATGTGAACATGACTTTCATATCACAGAAAACTACTGAATTCCTGGAACATGCCCTTTCAATGCACTACATTTTGGTTCTGTTTCAAGAGTGTGCTGTGATTTCACAACCAGAATCAAGGCAATTTCTGGAGGCGTGTTGTGTGCATTGGCTTCCATTCGATACTATTAGGGCAAATGTGATCTTTACTTGTATAGCACAGAAAACTACTGAATTCTTGTAACATGCACTTTCAAAACATGGCATTTTGATTCTATTTCAAGAATGTGTTGTGATTTCACAACCAGAATCAAGGCAATTTGTAGGAGGCGTGTTGTGTGCCTTGGCTACCTTTCGTTCCTATTAGGACGAATGCGAATATCAATTGTATAGCACTGAAAACTACTGAATTCCTGAAACATGCCCTTTCAAAACACTGCATTCTGGTTCTATTTCAAGAATGTGCTGTGATGTCACAACCAGATTCAAGGCAATTTTTAGGAGGCGTTGTGTGTGCATTGGCTTCCATTCGTACCTAATAAGACAAATGTGAACATTACTTGTATAGCACAGAAAAATACTGAATTCCTGGAACATGCCCTTTGAAAACACTGCATTTTGGTTCTGTTTCAAGAGTGTGCTGTGATTGAGCAACAATTATCAAGGCAATTTGTTGGAGGCATGTTGTGTGCATGGGCTTCTATTCATTCTATTTATGACGAATGCGCACATCACTAGTTTCTCAGAAAAAACTAATGAATTCCTGGTACATGCACTTTGAAAACACTGCAATTTACATCTGTTTCAAGTGTGTGCTGTGTATTTCACCAAGGCATCAAGGCATTTTGTGGGAAGAGGGTTTTGTGCATTGGCTTCCATTCGTTATGATTAGTACAAATGTGAATATCACATGTATATCACAGAAAACTACTTAATTCCTGAAACACGCCCTTTCAAGAAACTGCATTTTGTTTCTATTTCAAGAATGTGCTGTGATATCAAAATCAGAATCAAGGCAATTTGTATGAGGCGTGTTGTGTGCATTGGCTACCATTCGTTCTTAATAGGACAAATGTGAACATTGCTTTTTGGCACAGAAAACTACTGAATTCCTGGAACATGCCGTATCAAAACACTGCATTTTATTTCTGTTTCAAGAGTGTGCTGTGATTTCACAACAAGTATCAAGGCAATTTGTAGGAGGCGTGTTGTGTGCATTGGCTTCCTTTCGTTTCTATTAGGACGAATGTGAATATTGCTTGTATAGCACAGAAAACTACTGAATTCCTGAAACATGACCATTCCAAATACTGCACTTTGGTTCTGTTTCAAGAGTGTGCTGTGATTGCACAACAAGTATCAAGGCCATTTGTAGGAGGCGTGATGTGTGCATGGGCTTCCATTCATTCTTATTAGGATGAATGCGCACATCACTTGTTTCTCAGAAAAAACTAATGAATTCCTGGTACATGCACTTTGAAAACACTGCAGTTTACACCTGTTTCAAGAGTGTGCTGTGTATTTCACCAAGGCATCAAGGCATTTTGTAGGAAGCGGGTTTTGTGCATTTGCTTCCATGCGTTCCTACTGGACGAATGTGAATATCACTTGTATAGCACAGAAAACTACTGAATTCCTCGAACAGGCCCTTTCGAAACACTGCATTTTGTTTCTATTTCAAGAGTGTGCTGTGATTTCACAACAAGTATCAAGGCAATTTGTAGGAGGCGTGTTGTGTGCATTGGCTTCCATTCATTCTAATTGGGACGAATGCACACATCACTTGTTTCTCAGAAAAAACTAATGCATTCCTGGTACATGCACTTTGAAAACACTGCAGTTTACATCTGTTTCAAGTGTGTGCTGTGAATTTCACCAAGGCATCAAGGCATTTTGTGGGAAGAGGGTTTTGTGCATTGGCTTCCATTCGTTCCGATTAGTACGAATGTGAATATCACTTGTATATCACAGAAAACTACTTAAATCCTGAAACATGCCCTTTCAAAACACTGCATTGTATTTCTATTTCCAGAATGCGCTGTGATTTCACAACCAGAATCAATACAATTTGTAGGACGCATGTTTTGTGCATTGGCTACCATTCCTTCCTAATAGGAAAAATGAGACCATTGCTTCTTTGGCACAGAAAACTACTGAATTCCTGGAAAATGCCCTATCAAAACAATGCATTTTGGTTCTGTTTCAAGAGTGTGCTGTGATTTCACAACAAGTATCAAGGCAATTTATAGGAGGCGTTTTGTGTGCATTGGCTTCCATTCGTTCATATTAGGACAAATGTGAATATAGCTTGTATAGCACAGAAAAATACTGAATTCCTGGAACATGCCCTTTGAAAACACTGCATTTCGGTTCTGTTTCAAGAGTGTGCTGTGATTGCACAACAATTATCAAGGCAATTCGTAGGAGGCGTGTTGTGTGCATCGGCTTCTATTCATTCTATTTATGACGAATGCGCACATCACTTGTTTCTCAGAAAAAACTAATGAATTCCTGGTATATGCAATTTGAAAACACTGCAGTTTACATCTGTTTCAAGTGTGTGCTTTGTAATTCTCCAAGGCATCAAGGCATTTTGTAGAAAGCGGGTTTTGTTCATTGGCTTCCATTCTTTCCGATTAGTACGAATGTGAATATCACTTTTATATCACAGAAAACTACTTAATTCCTGAAACATGCCCTTTCAAAACACTGCATTTTGTTTCTATTTTAAGAATGTTCTGTAATTTCACAACGAGAATCAAGGCAATTTGTAGGAGGCGTGTTGTGTGCATTGGATACCATTCGTTCCTATTAGGACAAATGTGAACATTGCTTGTATAGCACAGAAAAGTACTGAATTCCTGAAACATGCCCTTTCAAAACACTGCATTTGGCTTCTATTTCAAGAGTGTTGTGCGATTTCACAACAAGTATCAAGGCAATTTGTAGGAGACTTTTTTTTGCATTGGCTTCCATTCATTCTAATAGGGATGAATGAGCACAACACTTTTTTCTCAGAAAAAACTAATGAATTCCTGGTACATGCACTTTGAAAACACTGCAGTTTACATCTGTTCCAAGTGTGTGCTGTGTATTTCACCAAGGCATCAAGGCATGTTGTAGGAAGCGGGTTTTGTGCATTGGCTTCCATTCGTTCCTATTAGGACGAATGTGAATAGCACTTGTATAGCACTAAAAACTACTGAATTCCTGAAACATACCCTTTCAAAACAATGCATTTTGGTTCTATTTCCAGAATGTGCTGTGATTTCACAACCAGAATCAAGGCAATTTGTAGGAGGCTTGTTGTGTGCATTGACTTCCATTCGTTCCTATTAGGACAAATGTGAACATTGCTTGTTTGGCACAGAAAACTACTGAATTCCTGGAACATGCCCTATCAAAAGACTGCATTTTGGTTCTGGTTCAAGAGTGTGCTGTGATTTCACAACAGGTATCAAGGCAATTTTGTAGGAGGCGTGTTGTGTGCATTGGCTTCCTTTCGTTCCTATTAGGACAAATGTGAATATTGCTTGTATAGCACAGAAAACTACTGCATTCCTGGAACATGCCCTTTCAAAATACTGCATTTTGGCTCTGTTTCAAGAGTGTGCTGTGATTGCACAACAATTATCAAGGCAATTTGTAGGAGGCGTGTTGTGTTCATGGGCTTCTATTCATTCTATTTATGACGAATGCACACATCACTTGTATCTCAGAAAAAACTAATGAATTCCTGGTACATACAATTTGAAAACACTGCAGTTTACATCTGTTTCAAGTGTGTGCTTTGTAATTCTTCAAGGCATCAAGGCATTTTGTAGAAAGCGGGTTTTGTGCATTGGCTTCCATTCTTTCCGATTAGTACGAATGTGAATATCACTTTTATATCACAGAAAACTACTTAATTCCTGAAACATGCCCTTTCAAAACACTGCATTGTGTTTCTATTTCCAGAATGTGCTGTGATTTCACAACCAGAATCAAGACAATTTGTAGCAGGTGTGTTTTGTGCATTGGCTACCATTCCTTCCTAATAGAAAAAATGAGAACATTGCTTGTTTGGCACAGAAAACTACTGAATTCCTGGAAAATGCCCTATCAAAACACTGCATTTTGGTTCTGTTTCAAGAGTGTGCTGTGATTTCACAACAAGTATCAAGGAAATTTGTAGGAGGAGTTTTTGTGCATTGGCTTCCATTCGTTCCTATTAGGACAAATATGAATATCACTTGTATGTCACTGAAAACTACTTAATTCCTGAAACATGCCCTTTCAAAACACTGCATTTTGGTTCTATTTCAAGAGAGTGCTGTGATTTCACAACCAGAATCAAGGCAATTTTTAGGAGGCGTGTTGTGTGCATTGCATTCCGTTCGTTCCTATTAGGACAAATGTGAACATCACTTGTATAGCACTGAAAACTACTGAATTCCTGAAACATGCCCTTTCAAAACACTGCATTTTGGTTCTATTTCAAGAATGTGCTGTGATTTCATAACCAGAATGAAGGCAATTTGTAGGAGGCGTGTTGTGTGCATTGGCTTCCATTCATTCTAATAAGGACGAATGCACACATCACTTGTTTCTCAGAAAAAACTCATGAATTCCTGGTACATGCACTTTGAAAACACTGCAGTTTACATCTGTTTCAAGTGTGTGCTTTGTATTTCACCAAAGCATCAAGGCATTTTGTGGGAAGAGGGTTTTGTGCATTGGCTTCCATTCGTTCCAATTCGTATGAATGTGAATATCACTTGTATATCACAGAAAACTACTTAATTCCTGAAACATGCCCTTTCAAAACACTGCACTGTGTTTCTGTTTCCAGAATGTGCTATGATTTCACAACCAGAATTAAGGCAATTTGTAGGAGTTGTTTTGTGTGCATTGGCTACCATTCCTTCCTAATAGGAAAAATGTGAACATTGCTTGTTTGGCACAGAAAACTACTGAATTCCTGGAAAATGCCCTATCAAAACACTGCATTTTCGTTCTGTTTCAAGAGTGTGCTGTGATTTCACAACAAGTATCAAGGCAATTTTGTAGGAGGCGTGTTGTGTGCATTGGCTTCCATTCGTTCCCATTAGGACAAATGTGAATATTGCTTGTATAGCACAGAATACTACTGAATTGCTGGAACATGCCCTTTGAAAACACTGCATTTTGATTCTCTTTCGAGAGTGTGCTGTGATTGCACAACAATTATGAGGCAATTTGTAGGAGGTGTGTTGTGTGCATGGGCTTCTATTCATTCTTTTTATGACGAATGCGCACATCACTTGTATCTCAGAAAAAACTAATGAATTCCTGGTACATGCAATTTGAAAACACTGCAGTTTACATCTGTTTCAAGTGTGTGCTTTGTAATTCTCCAAGGCATCAAGGCATTTTGTAGAAAGCGGGTTTTGTGCTTTGGCTTCCATTCTTTCCGATTAGTACGAATGTGAATATCACTTGTATATCACAGAAAACTGCTTAATTCCTGAAACATGCCCTTTCAAAACACTGCATTGTGTTTCTATTTCAAGAATGTGCTGTGATTTCACAACCAGAATCAAGGCAATTTGTAGGAGGCGTGTTGTGTGCATTGGATACCATTCGTTCCTATTAGGACAAATGAGAATATTGCTTGTATAGCACAGAAAAGTACTGAATTCCTGAAACATGCCCTTTCAAAACACTGCATTTTGCTTCTATTTCAAGAGTGTTGTGCGATTTCACAACAAGTATCAAGCCAATTTGTAGGAGACGTGTTTTTTGCATTGTCTTCCATTCATTCTAATGGGGACGAATGCGCACATCACTTTTTTCTCAGAAAAAACTAATGAATTCCTGGTACATGCACTTTGAAAACACTGCAGTTTACATCTGTTCCAAGTGTGTGCTGTGTATTTCACCAAGGCATCAAGGCATGTTGTAGGAAGCGGGTTTTGTGCATTGGCTTCCATTCATTCCTATTAAGACGAATGTGAATAGCACTTGTATAGCACTGAAAACTCCTGAATTCCTGAAACATGCCCTTTCAAAACGATGCATTTTGGTTCTATTTCCAGAATGTGCTGTGATTTCACAACCAGAATCAAGGCAATTTGTAGGAGGCTTATGTGTGCATTGACTTCCATTCGTTCCTATTAGGACAAATGTGAACATTGCATGTTTGGCACAGAAAACTACTGAATTCCTGGAACATGCCCTATCAAAGCACTGTATTTTGGTTCTGTTTCAAGAGTGTGCTGTGATTTCACAACAAGTATCAAGGCAATTTGTAGCAGGCGTGTTGTGTGCATTGGCTTCCTTTCGTTCCTATTAGGACAAATGTGAATATTGCTTGTATAGCACAGAAAACTACTGAATTCCTGGAACATCCCCTTTCAAAATACTGCATTTTGGTTCTGTTTCAAGAGTGTGCTGTGACTGCAAAACAATTACCAAGGCAATTTGTGGGAGGCGTGTTGTGTGTACTGGCTTCCTTTTGTTCCTATTAGGACGAATGTGAATATCACTTGTATAGCACTGAAAACTACTGAATTCCTGAAACATGCCCTTTCAAAACACTTCATTTTGGTTCTATTTCAAGAGTGTTGTGCGATTTCACAACAAGTATCAAGGCAATTTGTAGGAGACGTGTTTTTTGCATTGGCTTCCATTCATTCTAATAAGGACGAATGCGCACTTCACATTTTTCTCAGAAAAAACTAATGAATTCCTGGTACATGCACTTTGAAAACACTGCAGTTTACATCTGTTCCAAGTGTGTGATGTGTATTTCACCAAGCAATCAAGGCATTTTGTAGGATGCGGGTTTTGTGCCTTGTCTTCCATGCGTTCCTATTAGGACGAATGAGAATATCACTTGTATAGCACAGAAAACTACTGAATTCCTGGAACAGGGGCTTTCAAAACCCTGCATTTTGGTTCTATTTCAAGAGTGTGCTGTGATTTCACAACAAGTATCAAGGCAATTTGTAGGAGGCGTGTTGTGTGCATTGGTTTCCTTTCGTTCCTGTTAGGACAAATGTGAATATTGCTTGTATAGCACAGAAAACTACTGAATTCCTGGAACATGCCCATTCAAAATGCTGCATTTTGGTTCTCTTTCAAGAGTGTGCTGTGATTGCACAACAAGTATCAAGGCCATTTGTCGGAGGCGTGTTGTGTGCATGGGCTTCCATTCATTCTATTTAGGACGAATGCGCACATCACTTGTTTCTCAGAAAAAACTAATGAATTCCTGGTACATGCACTTTGAAAACACTGCAGTTTACATCTGTTTCAAGTGTGTGATTTGTAATTCACCAAGGCATCAAGGCATTTTGTAGAGAGCGGATTTTGTGCTTTGGCTTCCATTCTTTCCGATTAGTACGAATGTTAATATCACTTGTATATCACAGAAAACTACTTAATTCCTGAAACAAGCCCTTTCAAAACACTGCATTTTGTTTCTATTTCAAGAATGTGCTGTGATTTCACAAACAGAATCAAGGCAATTTGTAGGAGGCGTGTTGTGTGCATTGGCTTCCTTTTGTTCCTATTAGGACGAATGTGAATATCATTTGTATAGCACTGAAAACTACTGAATTCCTGAAACATGCCCTTTCAAAACACTTCATTTTGGTTCTATTTCAAGAGTGTTGTGCGATTTCACAACAAGTATCAAGGCAATTTGTAGGAGACGTGTTTTTTGCATTGGCTTCCATTCATTCTAATAAGGATGAATGCAATCATCACTTTTTTCTCAGAAAAAACTAATGAATTCCTTGTACATGCACTTTGAAAACACTGCAGTTTACATCTGTTCCAAGTGTGTGATGTGTATTTCAACAAACCATCAAGGCATTTTGTAGGAAGTGGGATTTGGTCATTGGCTTCCATTCGTTCCTATTAGGACAAATGTGAACATTACTTGTATAGCACAGAAAAGTACTGAATTCCTGGAACTTGTCTTTCAAAACCCTGCATTTTGGTTCTATTGCAAGAATGTGCTGTGATTTCACCACCAGAATCAAGGCAATTTGTATGAGGCGTGTTGTGTGCTTTTTCTTCCCTTCGTTCCTATTAGAACAAATGTGAATATCTCTTGTATAGCACTGAAAACTACTGAATTCTTGAAACATGCCCTTTCAAAACACTGCATTTTTTTCTATTTCAAGAATGTGCTGTGGTTTCACAGCCAAAATCAAGGCAATTTGTAGGAGGCGTGTTGTGTGCATTGGCTTCCTTTCATTCTAATAAGGACGAATGCAAACATCACTTGTTTCTCAGAAAAAACTAATGAATTCCTGGTACATGCACTTTGACAACACTGCAGTTTGCATCTGTTCCAAGTGTGTGCTGTGTATTTCACAAAAGCATCAAGGCATTTTGTAGGAAGCGCGTTTTGTTCATTGGCTTCCATGCGTTCCAACTAGGTCGAATGTGAATATCACTTGTAAAGCACAGAAAACTACTGAATTCCTGAAACATGCCTTTTCAAAACACTGCATTTTGTTTCTTTTTCAAGAATGAGCTTTGATTTCACAACCGGAATCAAGGCAATTTGTAGGAGGCGTGTTGTGTGCTTAACTTCCATTGGTTCCTATTAGGACAAATGTGAACATTGCTGGTATAGCACAGAAAACTACTGAATTCCTGGAACATGCCCTTTCAAAACACTGCATTTTACTTCAGTTTCAAGAGTGGGCTGTGATTTCACAACAAGTATCAAGGAAATTTGTAGGAGGGGTGTTTGTGCATTGGCTTCCATTCATTCTAATTGGGACGAATGCGCACATCACTGGTTTCTCAGAAAAAACTAATGCATTCCTGGTACATGCACTTTGAAAACACTGCAGTTTACATCTGTTTCAAGTGTGGGCTGTGTAATTCAACAAGGCATCTAGGCATTTTGTAGGAAGTGGTTTTTGTGCATTGGCTTCCATTCGTTCCTTTAAGGACGAATGTGAATATCAATTGTATAGCACAGAAAACTACTGAATTCCTGGAACATGCCCTTTCAAAACACTGCATTTTGGTTCTATTTCAAGAGTGTGCTGTGATTTCACAACAAGTATCAAGGAAATTTGTAGGAGGAGTGTCTGTGCATTGGCTTCCATTCATTCTAATTGGGAGGAATCCGCACATCACTGGTTTCTCAGAAAAAACTAATGCATTCCTGGTACAGGCACTTTCAAAACACTGCAGTTTACATGTCTTTCAAGTGTGCGCTGTGTAATTCAACAAGGCATCAAGGGATTTTGTAGGAAGCGGTTTTTGTGCATTGGCTTCCATTCGTTCCTATTAGGACGAATATGAATATCACTTGTATGTCACTGAAAACTACTTAATTCCTGAAACATGCCCTTTCAAAACACTGCATTTTGGTTCTATTTCAAGAGAGTGCTGTGATTTCACAACCAGAATCAAGGCAATTTTTAGGAGGCGTGCTGTGTGCATTGCATTCCGTTCGTTCCTATTAGGACAAATGTGAACATCACTTGTATAGCACTGAAAACTACTGAATTCCTGGAACATGCCCTTTTAAAACACTGCATTTTTCTTCTGTTTCAGGAATGTGCTGTGATTTCATAACAAGTATCAAGGAAATTTGTAGGAAGAGTATTTGTGCATTGGCTTGCATTCATTCTAATTAGTAAGAATGAACACATCACTTGTTTCTCAGAAAAAACTAATGAATTCCTCATGCATGCACTTTGAAAACAATGCAGTTTACATCTGTTCCAAGTGTGTGCTGTGTATTTCACCAAACCATCAAGGCATTTTGTAGAAATTGGGATTTGGGCATTGGCTCCCATTCGTTCCTATTAGGACAAATGTGAACATTACTTGTATAGCACAGAAAAGTACTGAATTCCTGGAACATGTCCTTTCAAAACACTGCATTTTGGTTCTATTTCAAGAATGTGCTGTGATTTCACCAAGAGAATCAAGGCAATTTGTATGAGGCGTGTTATGTGCTTTTTCTTCCTTTCCTTCCTTTTAGAACGAATGTGAATATCACTTCTATAGCACTGAAAACTACTGAATTCTTGAAACATGCCCTTTCAAAACACTGCATTTTGGTTCTATTTAAAGAGTGTTCTGTGATTTCACAACAAGTATCATTTCAATTTGTAGGAGGCGTGTTGTGGTCATTGGCTTCCATTCATTCTATGAGGAAAAATGCACACATCACTTGTTTCTCAGAAAAATCTAATGAATTTCTGGTACATGCACTGTAAAAAGACTGCAGTTTACATCTATTTCAAGTTTGTGATGTGTATTTCACCAAGGCATCCAGGCATTTTTTAGGAAGCGGGTTTTGTGCATTGGCTTCCATGTGTTCCTATTAGGACGAATACGAATATCACTTGTATAGCACAGAAAACTACTGAATTCCTTCAACTGGCCCTTTCAAAATACTGTATTTTGGTTCTATTTCAAGAGTGTGCTTTGATTTCACAACAAGTATCAAGGCAATTTGCAGGAGGCATGTTGTGTGCATTGGCTTCCATTCATTTTAAATGGGATGAATGCACACATCACTTGTTTGTCAGAAAAAACTAATGCATTCCTGGTACATACACTTTGAAAACATGGCAGTTTGCATCTGTTCCAAGTGTGTGCTGTGTATTTCACAAAACCATCAAGGCATTTTGTAGGAAGTGGGATTTGGGCATTGGCTCCCATTCGTTCCTATTAGGACAAATGTGAACATTACTTGTATGGCACAGAAAAGTACTGAATTCCTGGATCATGTCCTTTCAAAACACTGCATTTTGGTTCTATTTCAAGAATGTGCTGTGATTTCACCACCAGAATCAAGGCAATTTGTATAAGGCGTGTTGTGTGCTTTTTCTTCCTTTCGTTCCTATTAGAACGAATGTGATTATCATTTGTATAGCACTGAAAACTACTGAATTATTGAAACATGCCCTTTCAAAACACTGCATTTTTTTCTGTTTCAAGAATGTGCTGTGGTTTCACAGCCAGAATCAAGGCAATTTGTAGGAGGCGTGTTGTGTGCATTGGCTTCCATTCATTCTAATTAGGACGAATGCGAACATCACATTTTTCTCAGAAAAGACTAATGAATTCTTGGTACATGCACTTTGAAAACACTGCAGTTTACATCTTTTTAATGTGCTTGCTGTGTAATTTACAAAGGCATCAAGGCATTTTGTAGGAAGCTGGTTTTGTGTTTTGTCTTCCATTTGTTCCTATTACGATGAATGTGAATATCACCTCTATAGCCAGAAAACTACTGAATTCCTGGAACATGCCCTTTCAAAACATGTCACCATTATCATACATGTTACATATGCCAGATATGTTGAATAAATCACATATAGCATTTCTGAGTTGCAAATCTCATACATGTGATAAACACCAGAAATGTAATAATTGTCACACATGTCAAATATGTCATAGGTGTCACAAAGGTCACTTATATTGCATCTGTCACAATTCTCCCCCTCGTTTTCTGCCTCAGTTCCACTTTGTTACTTTTAGCCTTTGTTTTTCTATTTTTTCCCAATAAGCATAATTTTATTTTGTAGGAAGCGGGTTTTGTGTCATGGCTCCCATTCATTCTTATAATACTGAATGTGTAAATGTCTCTTAGAACAAACTGAACAAATGAATTACTGCTGCATGCACTTTCAAACACTGTATTTTGGTTCTATTTCAAGAGTGTTCTGTGTATTTCACAAGAAGGTTAACGGCATTTTCTAGGAATTGTGTTTTATGTTTTGGCTTCCATTCATTCTCTTTATAATGAATATGTAAATCTCTGGCATAGCACTCAGAATTACTGAATTCCTCCTGCATGCACTTTCAAAACCCTGTGTTTGGTTATATTTCAAGTGTGTTCTGTGTATTTCACAAGAAGGATTAAGGTATTTTGTAGGAAGTGTGTTTTCTGTATTGGCTTCCATTCTTTCTTATGATGATGAATGTGTAAATGTCTTGCATAGCACACAGAACAAATTAGTTACCAATGCAAGCACTTTCAAAACACTGCATTTTGTTTCAATTTCAAGTGTGCCCTGTGTATTTCACAAGGAGGATAAAGGCATTTTGTACAAAGTGGGTTTTATGTATTGGCTCCATTCATTTTGATTTTGATGTATGTGTAAATCCCGTGCGTAGCACAGTGAACTACTGAAATCCTGTTTCAAGCCCTTTCAAAACCCTGTGTTTTGGTTCTATTTCAAGTGTGTTCTCTGTATTTCACAATAAGGATAATGGCATTTTATAGGAAGCGGGTTTAATGTATAGGCATCCATTTATACTCATTATGATGAATGTGTAAATCTCTTGTGTATCACACTGAACTACTGAAATCCTGCTTCAAGCCCATTCAAAACCCTGTGTTTCAGTTCTATTACAAGTGTGTTCTGTCTATTTCAAAAGAAGGATATAGGCATGTAGGAAGCGGTTTTAATGTAGAGGCTTGCCTTCATTCTCATTATGATGAATGTGTAAATCTCTTGTGTAGCACACAAAACTTCTGAGTCCTTCAGTCCTGGAAAATGTTTCATCTCTCTGTATTTCTCTTTGTAATCTGGATATTTTATATCTCATAAAGGTCCCACACATCACATATGTGATTGGTCTCATTTATGTCGTAAAGATCATACATGTCATAATGATCACATATGTGTCATAGGTGTCACATATGATATTTTCATGTCAAAAATAGGTCATAGATGTCACATATATATCAGATGCATGCTCTACATATCATAGATGTGACAAATGTTATAAAGGTGACTTATGTCACAAATGTCATAACATTCAGAGAGAACATACACTTCACATATGTTACAATTTCACCTATGTCACATACATCCCATATGTCACACATGTCACATGTATGACTTGTGTCATCTCTAAATGTCACCTATGTCACCTATGTCACCATGATCATAAATGTCACATATGCCGGATACATTGAATACATCACATATTGCTTTTATAACATGCAAATCTCATACATGCGATAAATGCAAGTAATGTAATAATTGTAACACATGTCAAATATGTCATAGGTGTCACAAATGTCACTTATATCGCATCTTTTACAATTCTCCCCCTCGTTTTCTGCCTCAGTTCCACTTTGTTACATTTAGCCTTTGTTTGTCTACTTTTCTCCCAATAAACATGAATTTATTTTGTAGGAAGTGGGTTTTGTGTCTTGGCTCCCATTCATTCTTATTATATATCACATACTTGCCTTATATGTCATAAATGTCACAAATGTTATAAAGGTGACTTATGCCAAAAATGTCACAACAGTCACAGAGAACATACACTTCACATATGTGATAAATTCATCTAGGTCTCATTCATCACATTTGTCACATGTCACATGTATTACTCGAGTCATGTCTAAATGTCCCATATGTCACCTATGTCACCATTATCATAAATGTCTCATATGCCAGATATGTAGAATACATCACATATTGCATTTATGACATGCAAATCTCATACGTGCAACAAATGCCAGAAATGTAATAATTGTCACACATGTCAAATACGTCATAGGTGTCACAAATCTCACTTATATACTATCTGTCACAGTTCTTGCCCTCGTTTTCTGCCTCAGTTCCACTATGTTATTTTCAGCTTTTGTTTGTCTACTTTTCTCCCAATCAGCATAAATTTATTTTGTAGGAAGTGGGTTTTGTGTCTTCGCTCCCTTTCATTTTTATTATACTGAATGTGAAAATCTTTCGTATAACAAACAGAACAAATGAATTACTGCTGCATGCACTTTCAAAACACTATTTTTGTTCTATTTCAAGTATGTTCTGTGTATTTCACAAGAAGGGTTAAAACATTTTGTAGGAAGTGGGTTTTCTATATTGGCTTCCATCTATTCTTATGATGATGAATGTGTAAATCTCTTGCATAGCACACAGAACAAATTAATTACCGCTGCATGCACTTTCAAAACACTACATTTTGGTTCTATTTCAAGTGTGTTCTGCATATTTCACAGGAAGGATAAAGGCATTTTGTAGGAAGC
>PVLA01015659.1:0-24225 GCA_004027455.1 Hydrochoerus hydrochaeris
TTGCTGCATCTTCATTCACATATTTTATTCTTAGGTTATAAATCCTCTTGTCATCTTCTAGCCTTTGTATCATTGCTTCCTGGTTCCTTGTTATTTTTAAGAGATCCTTCCTTTCACGATCATACTTTGCAAATCTATCTTCAAGTTTTGAAAGTTTGTCTTTAGTTTCTGTTAAAAGGTTTTGCCAGGTTTCAATGGAATTTTTAATTTCCTAATATTCTCTTTGGATCTGTTTCATATATTCTAGGTTTTGCTTATATTCTTCATCAAAGGCTTCTCTCCTTTCTCTGGTTTCTCTATTCCTGCATTTGTGTCTACTTGAGGATTACCCAGGACTTCTTTTATTAATCTTCTTGTATCTTGCTTCACCTGAGTTAGAACTTCAGACTGAAATTCGACGATGAGGTCACGGACGTATTTCTTTATTTCCACTGAGGCTGTCTCTGACATTACAGGTTTGCTGCTCTCAACCTCCTCTGCATTTACTTCTGTTGGACTCACTTTTCCTGTTTCCGCAGTTGGGGACCTTTTACTCTTTCTCTGTCTTGTCATGTTTTCGGCCCCCTTCAGACGGGTGGGTGGTGGAGGTCTCTGGGCCTTTCCTATTGCTTACAGCTTTTCTGCAGTGCACTTGCTAGGGAAGTACTGCCCCGTAGTCTGCAGAGGATCTGTGAATTGCATGCTGAGAGCTGGCTCCTCCCCCTACACCAGTCAACCAGGTTATGTTTCAACAGGTTTGTATGTTCCCTGGGGATGCCACTGGCCCAGGAAAGCCTCATCCCTGGCTACTGGGTTTCAACCAGGGGCGTAGCAGAGCCCGAGCTGATCCCACCAATCTTCTTTGGACTAGGAGTCATCAGCAGATACTGCCTAGGGCCCGATTCAAGCCGGCCCTGCCCAACTCCAAAATGTCGCCCAGCCAGTCCTCCCGGTTTGGGGATTCCAGTTCCCATCACTCACCAAAGTTCGTGCAGCTCGACTGGCCGTTTCCACGCCCCATCTCAGAGCCTCCCCCAGCCAAGGGTCTGGAGCCCACCAACCCCCGCTCTTGGCAGGGCCGCGATCTCAGCTCGATCGTGAATCACCTGACTCTAAGACGTTCAGGTACGGCGATCGGGGCTTGCCCAGCTCCAGCCCTCTGTCCATGCTTCTTTTTCTTCTTTCTTTTTTTTCTTTTTCTTTTTCTTTTTCCTCAGTTTCTTCCTGGGTCATGAGAATTCCTCTCCTTTGTCTGGCTTTCTCCATGTTGCCAGATTCCAGCGTCTGAGTTGTTTTTATTTATTTTTTTTTCCTCAGAGAAGCTCTCTTACAGTGCCGCCACTCAGTCGGCCATCTTGCAATCTCAGAATACACATTTTTAAGCAAGAAACAAAATTATTTCCACTTTCAAAGAGCATCATCTTAGTTGTAAGGATTTTATCCCAAAAGAAAAAGAGTAAAAATAATAAATGAAATTTTAAAGGATACAGATTATTAAATCAATCTACCAAAATCAGTTGCTTATATACCAACAATGAAAATTTTGAAAAATACAACTGAAAAGGAATGCCATATTAAAAAAAAATTAACCAAGGAGACAAATTTTTCTGTGATGAAAAATCAGTAAAAATAATAAATAAAAATAAAAACTGAGATAAATTAAAATTAGTAAGGATAGGATTTAATGCCAAGTTAATGGATTGAAATATGTTCATTGAAATGTCATTACTACCTTGAGCAATCAATGCCTTTCAAAATCCCAACAATGCTTTTTGCAAAAATAAAGAAACCCAGTCTAAAAATTGTATACAATAATAAAAACTCCCAAAATCCAAAACAATGATGACAAACAAGAAAAAGGATGAAAGCTTTAGTCACCTAACTTCCAAACCAATTATAAAACTACAATATTTAAATCAATGTGGAGTTAGCATAAAGGTAGACCAGTGAGAAAAAATATTCCACAAATAAAACCTCACATATAAGGAAAAAGTTACGGTGATCACATCCATCCCATGGGGAAAGAAATGTGTGTTTTACATAAATGGTGCTGACCGAAGTGGACTCACATGGACGAGGTTAGCTATTTGATCAAAATGGATCAGATAGCTAAGACTTTGTATTGGGGTTGAGGGAGCATAGGGTAGACCTTCATGACACTGGACTTAGCACTGACTTCTTGGACCTGGCACAAGAATTACAGGTAACAAAAATAAAAAGTCAAACCTTGATGTTTAGGGCTGGTGATACAGCTTAATAGCACAGAGCTTGCTTGGCAAGCATGAGGTCATGACTTAATTCCTGGAACAAAAAAAATTTTTTTATCAAAATGAAAAGCATTTGTGTACCAAAGTTCACTACCAACAGAATCAAATGGCTACCAATAGAAATTAAGAAAATGTTTGCACATCACATATCTGATGAGGGAATGATATCTAGATTATATAGAAAATCCCTAAAATCCAACAGGAACAGCAACAACACATAATCCAAACTGGACAAAGGACTTAAGTAATGTATATCCCGTGTGCATAGAAGTCATTCATCATCACTAATCATTACAGAAACACAAATAAAAACTACAGAGAAATACATTTCACATGCAGTAGGGTAGATCATGTTTATCACCTAAAGAAAACAAATCAAAGCAAACAAACCAAAGCAGAAAGAAAAAAAAGGAACTAAGGGGAAAGAGGAGGAAGGGAAGGAAAGTGAAAAGAAGGGAGAGAGGTAGAGGAAAAGAGAAAGGGTGAAGGAAAGAAGAGGAGAGAAAGGAGAAGATGGAGAGAGGGAGAGATGTTGAAGGAAGTAAGCAGGAAGGGTGAAGAGAGGAAGGGAAAGTAGAGGGAAGAAGCCGGACGAAATGGAGGAAGGATAGAAGGAAGGGAAGGGCTGGGAAAGAGGAAAGGAAAGGGGAGAAGAGGGTAAGAGTGGTGAGGCAGGATGTAGACAGTTTTGACAAGGATGGGATGAATCTGGAACCCTCGTACGTTGTTAGTGGGGACATAAAGTGGTACAGCTGCTATGAAGATCTCCATGGTGCTTCCCCATAAACTTGACCTTTGAATTACCATGTAATCCAGCAATTCTGATTCTAGCTATATACACAAAAGAATTGGAAGGAGAGACTTCCAAAGATTGCTTGTTCATACACATTTATAAAAGCATAATACTGAATATTCAAAAGATAGAAACAACCTCAGTATCCACTGGTAAACGAATGGATAAACATAGCCCTGGGATTTTATTCAACATAAAATTTGGTAAAATTCTAGTAGCATGCTGCAACATACAAAAATCCTGAGGAAATTATGAAGAGTCATAAAGTATGATTCCCTTCATAGAAGACAGAGTACAGACATCATGTAGACAGAACAGACAATGCTGTTTTCCAGGGGTTTGGCAAAGAGGAGAATGGTGAGTTTTTAAAGGTTCTGTGTTTCAGTTTAGAAAGATGAATATACACTAGGCAATGTGGCAAGGAAATTGTACATTAATAAGAAAGTACTAGACACCACTGAAGTATACTGCTAAAACTAGTAAAATTGAATCTCTGAGATTAGATATATTTTATCACAAAAAATACCATGGTCTAAAATGTTAACCATTTTTTTGGAGCATTAATCTATGAGAAGTTGCAAAGTCAACACTCTATTCAGAGACTCAGACATCCAAGGCAACCCAACAAGAAGTGGAGAAGGAATTTCTCATCTTAGTAATATTCAGACTGATACAAATACAGCATATCAGATCAATAAAGAAAAATAGTCCAAATCTTTTACTCCCAAAGCTTAAGTATGAGATTCCTACTGTACATTAAATTTTCAAAAAAGGAAGAGATGGACAATAGAAACACATACAGAGAGAGAGACAGAGACAGAGACAGAGACAGAGAGAGACAGAGTTAGTTTAAACGTCAAGGCTGAATACATCCAGAGGAGAGGCAAGAGTTGACAGAGGCGGGAGGGGTGTGGGCTCATCAAGATTTCCGCCAGGCTGAGGTCTACTCCACTGTCCCTGAGGACTGTGCTGTCCTTCTGTCCTCTGTGCCCAGCACCATGCAAGGGCAATCTTTCACTAGGTAACTCAATAATTCGTGCTGTATGGACATACAATTTCTCTTTCCACAATCACTCTTTGGCATCCATGCTTCATTCAATTCCTTCACAGCTCTTCCTGCCTCTCAGCAGCTAAAGACTTAAGCTCTAAACTGACAATTTTCAAAATGTTTCTGAACTCTTGTAATGTGAGAAATGTTCCGTTGAGCCCTGCTCTGCCTTGCTCTATCCTGGGCTCTCAGAGGCATTTCTGAGGGTTAATCTTAGGTGACATAAAGATACATTTTCCCCCAGTAGTTATGATTTAAAGGGTCATTGTGTAAAACCAGCCAAATTAAACTTCCAGGAGTAAAATTCAGTTATGAACAGAGCTGTACTATTATTCATTCTTTCTACAGCCATTTAAAAAGACATTTTAAACTTAGTATGCTTAGTTCTTTGTCTATTAATAAAGAAAATTAGAGAACTCCTTTTACAGTTGATACTTATGCACAGTGCCAGGTGAAGTGTGCTGATTAGGCTATTGTAGAAAGAACCTTAGTGATCTTGCCTCAGTCTGCTTCAGGAAAAAAAAAAAAAGTCAAGGCTGCCAAAATGACCATTTGAAATGAGTTCTATCAGGTGCACTTACAGCTTTCTGGAGTCACTTTTACTTATGATCATTTTGGAGAAGCAGTATGTTCAACTACTTCTCCCACATCGCCTTGCCCACCAGAATTCACATAAAATGCAGCTCTTAAATACACATTCCCGGGTTAGATCCCAGTTCTCTGGGCTCATTTGCATGATTCATTCTTGAAGAAGTCCCTCTTCTCTTAGGACTACACTTTTTTCCATCACATGTCATAATTCTGATGCGAATTGGAGACAGTTTGAACTGAGATACTGTTTTCCTTTGCACTGAGATTTTGGATAGGTTTTCACATCATCTGCTGTCTTTCCTGTACTCTTGATGTCTAATTTACTAATTCTTACAAATATAGTTCTTACCAATATATACTGCTTGAAAATGTATGCATACTTCAAGAAGAGCAATACAGAATCTAATCTCTTCATGACTGGGTTTAGAGATAGCATAAATTAAAGAGATGTAGAGTTGGAGCCTCCTTCACAGGGTGACATGCAAAAGTCAGACCCTTCCCCTTCAGTCATTATGGTTTGACTATTAACCCTGGAGTCTTACTATTTAAGATGTTTAACATTACTAGTTGTGTATCTTTAGAATAATATTTGTCTTCTCTGTGACTCAGTTTCTTTATCTATAAAACCAGGTCATAATAGTAGCTGCATTAAAATATTTGTTATAAGAGACAGTGTGTTAATACATATAAAATACCTCAAAGTATGTGTAACAGAACATTAGCTCATGGTACATTTTAGCTATGACAATCAAATATACTTTAGGTTCAGGCAGCCTTGGTTCACATCCTAAAATTATCACTTAATTATCTCACTTTACAGCTTCTTCATATTCAAAACACAGGGGGAAAAGTGTGATACCAGGAGTCCATGAGAAAGAGTAAAATTTTACCACAATGGTGGGCATCAAATACTGAATACCTTTTGATATACATGATGATAATGTATTTAAAGTAAGAGGTTTAATAAAGATGAAACTGAATAAATGTTAGTTGCTTTTTCCCTGGTAGAGTAACTGTATTCACTCAGTGCCTGCAGTCTGTATAAAAGATATGGTGGAGAGGGAAGCAGGTGATGTGATGAAGAGCGGGCAGGTTTTGTGCTTCAGAATTAGCTCATCTTTAAAATTATAAACCATAAAGCTTCCACTGATAGACCGTTATCTTGCTGTGTAGAAAAGTCCTAGAAACATGAACTTCTGCCATAATTATTATTTCTACTTTTCTGATAGGGAACCAAGGTTCATGTAACTCACCCTGGAACAGACAGACAGTTTATGAATAGTAGTAGGTGTGAAAAAAAAGTTGAACCCTTTGAGTAACTGCCCTCAAACCAAAGCACATGGCTTCTGTCGAAGTTACTGTTATACAGGATTTTATGAATTTCATATTTGTTTTCAGATCCCACAGCCTCTTTCTCTAAGTTATTCTCAAATATTGAGACTACTTAAAATTAAATAAGATTGGAATTCCTTTGTAAAATACAGCAGGCTACGCAGGAAACCAATTAGACTATTTAATGAAATGATGACTGGGAAAGGCCCATAATACCATCTTGGGCTAGTAATTATCTCTACTCAGTAAGCAAATAGACTGATTGCTGATTGTAAAGTGATGACCAGTTCAAAGAAAATTATACCTTCTGGAAAATTCAAAAGACCCCTAGACTGGACCTCTGAACTCTTTCAAATATCTGAGAGTTTAAAAAAAAAAATAGCAGCATGCATATAATGTCTTTTTCTCTCTAATACTGAGATCCATTTGGGAATGAATAGTTTAAAATTATTGACATCTTCCTTCATGTATTAAGACCTATACCTTTAAATTCTGAAAATTTAAAAATGATGTCCTTAACAATATCCAAAGCAATTTTCGTATTTTATTAAAAGTAAGTATAATTTTATAAAAATTTGCAAAAGCCTCTCTAAAGACAATTTTTGCCTTGTCTTTGTCTGAGCTTCCTAATTGTCCTTTGAATAAAAGTGCCAGGTGAAAAGGTCATCCTAAAACCTCTTCAGTGACTGCCTGTATAATCCTGGGACTACTCCTGTTGAATCTGGTGAGTTACAGAAAATGACCCAGCAACAACAGAATTCACCTCAACTACAGACAGTGTCAGATGTTCTGTCAGGCACTAGCTAACCTACTCAACAGTGAGTTAGTGAGGTGAAAACCAGTATCTTTATCATCAGGTCATAGGGTACCTGGCCCAGTGGAACATCTATAGGTTAAAAAAATATATATACTTGAAGATTTTCCTTCTACCTGACAGAAGCCTTAGCAAAGGAATGAGGAAGTATGTGTAGACTATTTCTGAGACCACCCAGCACTCTATATTGCAGTGATACCATTCACTTTCCTCTTGTACCAAGGTCTACACAAATAGGTAGACAAACAGCATGGTAGAAGGCAGCTGAGTAACATAATTCATTTGATAAGCATTTAAGCTGCATATAGAATTTATAGAACATATTTCTGAAATTATGGTGAAGTGGGGTAACTCACATTAGTGTTCTGTTGTCTAGACATTGTCTCAATCCATTTTTAACTTGTACATTTGCTTAGAAATATCATGGTTCCATATTCATCCCTGGAAAGAATAGTCTCAGATTCTACTGATTCTATCACTGATGTGTCAGGTCAAGACTTTAATACCATTCATTCCTTCAACCAGACATGCTGTCAGGTTCTTTATTTAACAGTCAACAAATTGCACTGAACACTTGGAGAGATGGAGGCATTAAATTACCACAATATAAACAACTTCCATTGCAATAACAGACATTTCTACAGTCAAAAAAATTCCTCCTTACTTCTGTAATTCAGATTACAGACTTTAGCAATATTTTCCTTTCTCTTTCCCTGATTTTGTCTTCTCACGTACATCTCTGCTCCAGTATCTGTTTATTTCTGATATAGGTCATTGATTGTCCTACTAGTCTTTGTTTCTTTTTATAGCCAGGACGCAATGTAAGCACTGAGCTTCACATTCCTTTTTCCAAGATTAATTTAATTATATTTCTAAAAGAGTGAAATTATGGCTATTAATTTTAAAAGAATAGATAGTTTCACTCTTCTCCAACGTAAGAAAAAGCAAATGATTCAACCGAGGAAGTCATGTATATCCTGCATTTTCCAGATGAATTCTGCATTTTTAGTGCATGGGATTCACATTTTCAAGTCATTTGACCTTCCATCTTATTTAACATGTCATTGAGACACCACTCAGGAAAAGCAGAGGAGGCTACACATGCTAAGTGAGCATATGCTGCAATTTTTGTTGAAGAAGCAGAATGTAAGAGGTAGAATTCTATGGCAAAAAAAAAAATACCCTTTCCAGCAAGGATCTGTTAGTCATTTACTATATAAATTTGGGACAAATCATTTAACAGTTCTAAGCTTCAATGTCTTCATCTGCCAAGCTGATTTCATATGTCACAGGAATGTTTTGAGAATTAAACAAAATAGGAAATCAAAATATAATTATGCTTCTTCCTTCCATTCACAGTATGCAGCATTATGAGTGAAAAATGAAAAAAAAAGTACAGAATGAAAAGAGCTTCCCCTGCCCATCTTCCAAACACTAGGAGAAAATCCAAGTTGCCAGAGAGCCTGGATGTTATCATGTCTCAGTTGCTGTTCAGCTACTTGCTTTCATCTCTGATGAACAACAGTGCACTAGCTGTTTTTCTAGCATCTCTAAACTCTACACTTTAACATCTGCTCAGAATGCACATGCCAGACACACTAAATCTAGGAAGTTCCAGAAATGGACTCTGTCATACCTTGACAGCCTGCCCCGACTCCCCTCCTTTCCAGGCTTGAGAGAAAATGTCCTTTTGGGACACCCTTTTCAAGGACAAAATAACCAATCAAAAGTCCACACTTTCCACCACCTTTTCTATCAGAGTCCCTGTTTCTAGTCACTTTCCCCTCCCCTAATTACCCCAAGATGAAGTATCAGCTGATTAAGGAAAACCCCTGTACACCAGAGCCGACTAGGTATTAGTCAATCGTGGCCTCACTGAATTCCTTCCTGTAAAATAAACAGACAAAACAATAACCACAAAGAAACAAGCGAGGCTCCTACCCATGCTTTACTGTCATCTTTGCATCTTGATCCAGCCTGTTTCCCCTGATGACCTTGTAGGATGAGATGTGCTCTGTGTCCTTGGGTACCGTAATAAACTCTCCCTTCAGTGGTGAGCATCACCCCATCTACTGGCTTTACTATTCTCTACTAGTGTGTGGAAGAAATGGCACCTAGGAGGTTTGGAGAAATTTTATTATACTGGTGGGCTTGACCAGGATCTCTCTCAAAGAGTCAGCCTTGTTTGGTGGGGTTCTGGAGATGTTATGAGGAGAGCAAGCATAGAGATACAAAAGTAGATTTGGACATTATGTTTGGTGGTGGAATGGGTGATGGTAGATTTGGACATTATGATTGGTGGAGGGTGATATCTTAGGTTGCTAAGGGAGTTTAAACATTTCAGATCATATTGAAAGGCCATCAGTTACACAAAGTATGGGTTACACAAAGGAAGGTCCCATTACATTTTAAGTTACATTAAGAGTCCATCAGTTATACAAAGGCAGTAAAGACAAGTGTTAAACAAAAGAAGAGATGTTTTGTTATCAGGCCTGTCCAAATGTGTCCACTTGGTTTTGGAGCATATTCTTTGCAGATTTTATTTAAAAAGTTAATTTCCCTTTCATTTCTCCTTCTTTAGTTAATCAGAAAAATCATTTTCAGAGATGTTGGTATTAAAGTCTCTACAGCAGGTACTAGACCTGTGGGTCATTTGGAGGCTGATACTGCTCATTTATTTTGTAATAAAGGAGGTGAGCCAATTTCATAGGCAAGGTCCTACTAGGAATATGAGGACTATGCCTGTTGGTGGTCGTAATAGAGCTATTAATCATGGCTCCGTTTTTCAGGGAGCTCACCAATGGGAACCTCTCTCTGTTTTGGGTCCACTGGTTTGTTTGTTTCCCTAACAAAATCAGATTTATTAACATAGTAGCAACATTTTTTTTTTCCAAGAAGGAGCAAGTGCCCCCTGTTGGGCTGTGAGATCTAATGCCCTGTGGTTTTGGAGAATTACTGCAGCCAAGGAATCAATTTGGTTTTGGTGTGTGTGGAGTGCTCTTTGCACTGATATAAAATCATCCTCCATCTGGGTGCCCAGTTGTGAGTATTGTTGTTGACCCACACCTAAGGCAGTGGCACTGAGGGTCTGACTCCCTGCTATTGCATTCTGGCCAAAATTGGCAACACCACTGGGTCATATTCATGGCGAGGCTGGTGGGCATATGTGGGACTCTGTTGGCCTCAGTAGACAAAGAGGTCAGGTATGAGGTGGGCAAGTAGACAGAAACTCATTTTTGTGTTCAGAAACACACAATGGGCCCCATCAAAGCATATAAAGAAGGTTCTATAAGGGGCCATCAGGGAGCTTGAGGTAGCAATCAGAACATCTATACAGTCAGCTGAGTCTGTTTTGGTTTGGCTTTTCAGAGGAATCCAGCCAACAATCATTTCCCAATTTGGGATTCACTGCTTGGAGGACCTCATGTGTGCTACCAATTTGGCACAAGAGGTCAGGCATTGGGTTATTGGTTTGAATTGGATATTCATCAAAATAAACATATACTTTAGGTTGAGAAGGGTCCCATTTGGTCTGATTAAGAATCACTATGAGATCAGTGCCATAAAGCTGGGCTTGGAACTCCTAGGCCTGAGCCTGCTTGGCAGGCACATGGGCCAAGCAAGCTGAGGAAGAGCAGATACAGATTAGTAGTGGCAGTCATCAGTCTTCTGAACCTTAGGAAAGGCAGTTCAGAGTACACAGTCCAGGAGTTACACCAATGTGGAAGAAAATGAAAGTGACTTTATGAGGAATTTTCCAAACCTCTGGGGACACAGCCCAGAACCCTAGGGTGAACACTAAGATTAACAAGAGGAGGCTAGAAAGCAAACTGAATAGCAGAACATAAGTCAATCAGGGCAGATGCTCTGGTGTATAGTCTCCATCCAGCTTCAGCCATGCATAGACTCATCAGCTTCCAGAGTGATGACAGCAGGGCTCTGAGTGTCCCCTCTTCAGAGCTGGCTTAAGGGGGGGTTGTTAACTCACCTGTGTAGGCTTTTAAGCAGTTGTCTGGGTGAGAATGATAGATCCATAGTTAGATCTTGAAAACCTTTATTGTCATGGGAGTAGTCAAAATAATTAAGCAGGGGCCCCTCCAGATAGGTTGTTGGGGCTCCTTTATTTAATCCTTAATCTAATTGATATTCCCATGACTATACACGTGGACAGGTGTGTCTGTGGGTATAATAGGCTTCTCACCTATAGTTTTGTGTATCTAAGGAAAGAACTTTCCTAACTGTATAAGCTGTTTCTGCAGATATATTACCTAGCTGATGTGGGGCTCCCTGAAGACCCCTAATTATGAGAGGGGGTCTCTCATATGAAACGTTATTTATTTATTTATTTATTTAGTCTCTTTGAGACAGGGTCTCACTATGCAGATCTCACTTTGAGCTCACTTTGTAGCCCAGGCTGGTCTCAAACTGACAATGATCCTCCTACCTAAGCATACCAAGTACTAGGATTGCAAGCATGCACCAACATGCTCAGCTTCATATGAAACTTTAAAGGGTATATTCCCATGTGCCCTGTTGAGCTTCAAATCTTGAAGAGGCAATGGGAAACAAATCTGCTCATGGTGCCTGAGTTTCTTGGTGATACTCAGTTAATATTGACATTAAAGTCCTATTTACTTTTTTTCAATTTTTCCAGAGCTTTGTGACCTGTATGATGTATGTCTGATTTTGAATTATATAGTTAGTTTCTGGGTTATTTCTGCCACAAATTCAGGCTCATTTTCATTGCCTAGGCTAAGGGTAGCCCATGTCTTGGGAATAATTTCTCTTAGCAATACAGTATAAAGTTTAGTGGCTTTTTCTGTTCTAGTAGGAAATGCCTTCAGCTACTTTGAATAAGTACACACAAGTACCAGGAGATACTTGTAGCCTCTACATGGTTTGACCTCTGTAAAATATATATGTAGATCATTAAAAAGGGAAAGTACAGCATGTTGGATACCAAGTGGAGGTTTAGGTTCAGATGAGAATTCAGTCCTTGCAGAGATTTGACATCTTAGTGGAGGCACAGATAAATATAATAGTGGTAGCTTAGAAGCTGATTTAAAGCAGTTTTTCCTCCATGTGTGATGGTGGTTTACCCAGGCATAGGCCACATTTTGAGGAACTATCATTCATCATCCAGTAAAGTCCAAGCTACTTTTAGGCTCATGTGAGCCTCTTCCTGTTGTGCCCATTTGATTTTTTCCTTCACATAGCAGAGGGGGCCACTGCAAAGACAGGAGAGTTTTGACACTTTCACATTTCTAAGAGATCCATCCCATTGTCTCCTTCTATTCAACTTTTATTATTACTGTCTTTATTTGTATTTTGCCTCACTCAAACAAGATATATCATATGGTGTTTAAGCTTGTGTGTCTGGTTTATTTCACCCCATATTGTATTTTCTAGGTGAATCCTTTTTCCTACAGACATCTCAAAGTTGTATTATTTATAATTTAGCAGTATTATATTATGTATTGATAACAAATTTTCTTTGTTCAATTGTTTGTTAATGGGTATACAGACTGGTTCCATCTTAATCAGAAAGATTGGCAATCATCTTTCATTAGGAAAACAAAAAATAGCAAATGCTGATAAGGCTGTGGTAAAAAGCAAACCTTCTTAAATTGTTGGTGTGAATGGAAGCTAGTACTACCAGTATGAAAATCAGTGTGGATATTTCTCAGAGAATCAAAATTAGAAATCCCATGTGACCTAGCTATTTCCCTTTTAGATATCCTCGTCAAAGAATTTAAGACATCATACTACAATAATACATGTGTGTCAATATTTATAGCAGCACAGTTCGTAATAGCTAAATCCTGGAAGCAGCTTGCATATTCATCAACAGAGGATTGGACCATCTGATTCTCAATGTGATATTAGTCCAATTACTCTACCCTGACTTTCTCTCTTAGTTATATTCATGAAAAAGAATGAGATTTGTTGATTGTTAAGTGATTCATTTCACTTATATTAAAAACTATCAATATCTGACTGTTCATCATGCCTCAATTTTTAATATATTTATTATTTTTAAATATATTACAGAAATTTAAAATCTTATGGAAGTCAAAACCAGTACAGAGGCAAACAAAATTTTCAACCACATATGTAGAAAACATGTGAAATCAGCAAAGAAGAGATGTAAAGAGCAGTTAGCAAATCAAAGACATTTTGCCTTTGGAGTGAAGCCTGAGCTGAGAGTCAAAGAATGAGCAGGAAACAACCCTGTGGCCCAAAGAAGGACACTTCTCTTCTTGAGTGTCCAGCTTTCTGTAGAGCAGCAAAGGACTTCACTCTCTCTCTTTCACTGCCCATAGTCTTCAATACTGTGCTCTGCATATATGTAACCATAAAAATATTTTAAAAGTCTTAACCTAGGGAGACTAGATGGCCGATCAGTGAGCAACAAAATACAAAGCCTCCCAGGAGAAACAACTCATTTGCCAGAATAAAACACCCTGGAGAGACCCAGACAGAGGGAGATGGATCCTCTTGACACAGAAAGAAATTAAAACGTAAAAAAGCTCGTCAAATACTTCTGGACTACAACTTGAAACAGCTAAAAATTAGAGGACACAGTGTTTTTGTTCATGGCAACCCACCAAGTTTGCAAAGGCCTTAATCCATGCCGGCTGGCAGAGCCGCCCAACTCATTCCCACCGCCATTCACAGGAAGCACAGCAGCGCTGAAGTCAGGAGTTGGTGAGCCCAACAGAGAGTGGAACCTGTGAAGGGACTTTCATTAATCCACAGTCAGTGCTGGGAATGAGACCCCACACACACATAGGAAGGACACGACCAAATGGGAGACATGTTGGAATCGAGAAGGAGGAGCCTGAACTGGGAGCTACAGTGACTTCAGTTGGTTGCTCCCTCCCAAGAGCAGATTTGTGGGATTTACTTGGACTGGGCTGCACCCCTGGCCAGGACCCAATAAGCCATCTCAAATCAATTTCCTGTGCCTAGCAAGTACTAAGCAGGTGAAGGCACCTGAAGTTTAGCTGGCCTGGTGGGGAAGGGCAGGCAAATACAGCTGCTGCTTACACCTCAGTGACAAGAGCAGGCAGGAGAGGGTAGAGTACCCTTGCCAGCATGCTTCAGAGGAAACATGGCCAACAGGGAAGGGGGCTGGGGCCTGCACTGTAACCTGTGTGGAGGAAGCCAGGGTCATGACAGGAGAGAGAGGTAGGAGGAGGCCTCCAGCCCAGAACCCGGAGAGCACTGATCTCGGAGAAGGAAAAACAAGGGAGACTGAGGACAGCAAACACACAACATCAGACATGGCTTCAATGGACATTAAGAGATATCTTCAGGACCTTGTAGATGAGCTCAAAACTGAAATATTAAATCAGGTAAAGCAGGATATGAGTAGAGTAATTAAAGAAATGCTCTCAGGAAACATCTTTCAGGATAACACAGATGGAAGAATGGAGGAACACAAAAAAAGGAGAGAAACATTCGATAAAGAATGTAAAGAAAATATAGAATACATCAATCAGATTCAAAGAGACTACCAGGAAATTAAAAACTCCATTGAAAACTGGCAAAACTCCTTAAAAGAAACTAAGGATAGACAATCAAAACTTGAAGACAACTTTTCAATGCGTGATCATGGAAGGAAAGATCTCTTAAAAACAACAAGGAAACAGGCAGTAACAATACAAGGGCTAAAAGATGAGAAGAGAATCTACAATTTAAGAATAAGAAATGTGAACAAAGAAGCAGGAATACATACAGGTGAATTACAAAGGCTATTCACGGAAATAATTCGGGAAAATTTCCCAAGCTTAGGAAAAGAAAATGACATTTGGTTATGTGAGGCATACCGAACTCCAGCCACCTACAACCAAAACAGATCTACACCCAGACATATAATAATCAAGATACCAGATATTCAATATAAAAACAGAATATTAAAAGCCATCAGAGAAAATAAACAGATTACCTATAAAGGTAAGCCCATCAGAATCACGGCTGACTTCTCAACACAGACCATCAGATCAAGAAGAGCTTGGAGTGAAGTATTCCAAGTCCTGAAAGAAAATAACCTCCAGCCCAGACTGATGTACCCTGCAAAAATGTCACTAGAAAGTAATGGAGAAACAAGATGCTTCCATGACAAAGTGGAACTGGGGGAGTTTGTGACCACCAATACAACCCTACAGAGAATACTGAAGGATATCCTAGAGAGAGAGAAAAAAATCCCAGTATTTTAGGAACAGTGGCAGAAAGGCCTCAGTGAGTGGGACAGGCAGTAGAATGAAAGAGAAAACTAGACAAACAAAGGCAGAAAAATAGCATAGCTGAAATGAGGCAGAGAAGGATAACTAGAATCACTAATATAGATGGCCTTGATACACTATAATGTTAACAGTGCACCAGGATTTAAAACCCACATTACTCACACTACTCTGCTTAGATGTATTATATTCTGTTCCAGTCATTCTACCTGTACCAGATTTGGGGGCACAGACAGCAATCCTGAAAATAACAGGATAAGGTATGGTAATCATCCTTAATTTCCTGTTAACTTATTCTAAAGCTCTGTAAAACCTACACTGTTTTACCATGACTGATCGTAATCGAATCTGGTCTGTTGGATCGCTGTTTTGTATTGATAGATTTTATTCAAAGCTGTTATGATTGATAGTATCAAGTCTGAGATATCCACTGTGGTTTGATTATTACCTGCCTTTGAAGTTTTATACTGTCTATACAATGTTTTATTTTTACTAATATTGTTATTTACTGCTTTACACAATTATATATAACTGCTATATTCAATTATGCCTGATGATATAGACATTCTATTGAAGATAATAAGAAACAACACAGTAATCATTGCAGATCACCTTGTGCTGTGGTTTTATATGACTTTTTGGTTTCATGTTTTTATAGCAATTTGTTTTGTTTTGTCTTGCTAAGTTTTGTTTTTCCCTCTAATACAGAAAGCATAGAAATACATGTAGAGATTCCTGCATGCGTAGCTGTTTACACTCTCACTGTTTGACTATCTACTTTGTGTGCTTTAATTTTGTAACTTGAACAACTATTTCTAAGAGGACAATATGTAACTAGTGATTTCTTATTGTTTATCTTTTTTTTTTTGGAATTCTGTGTTATCTCTAACCTTTACATGCTTTTGTTTCTCTTTAAATAAAAAAAAAAGAGCCTTAACCTATGTCTTTTGAAAACCCACAGAACTGTCCTCAGTTGGTATAGTTTTCATGGTAACTTTATAATTGACACATGTATACTGTTAAGCAGCCCAGAAACCATGGTCCATTTTAAGTTTGTTCTAAAATTTAAAATATCTAAAATAACAATATTATGGCATACTATTAAATTTGAAGTTGGAACTAATTGGAACCAGTGCAATATTTCCTCCCACAATATCCTCAAGAGACATGACAATGCAGGTCATATATGTTCAGTGAGTGGGCAACAAGTGTTCAATGTTTGCTTCTTGATTAACACTCACTAACCAGGGACTAAGGAAACAGGTCCATGGAGTTCATGACAGGTCAGACTTGTCAAATCAAATCATTTGTAGCACAGCCAATGGTGTAGAACAGGAGATGAAAGATTGCCACACAAGACAGCCAAGATATTCAAGGAGCCACCAGGGAAGGAAATCACTTCAAGCAAAGAAAGTCCTGCTGGGTTTTCTAAAGGAAATGGCTCTAGAAAGGAGCCTTAGACAGTTAAAGGGAATTTTCCACCCTGAGATTCCTCGTGCATCTAAAAATCTAAGTTGGGGAGGCAGGCTGAGATGACAGGTGGGTGAAGGTGCCAAAAGTTCCATGTAATTTTATAGTCAGAGTCTCAGAGCTTGAGAACAGCTGTTCTCTGTTTCATAGATGGGGATTTGCGCAGGTCAAGTCACTTTCTAAGTGCCACACAACTAATTAGCTCCTTAACCACAGCCGGACTTTCTGCCTCCGGACTCCACAGTGCATGCCAGGAAAGGAGATGCAGGAAAAGTGAAAGTACTGTAGCATAATAGCGAGGTATTTCAGGGGTGAGGTCTCCTCTCAGTATCTTTTTTCAGATCTGTATGTGCCGAATGTGTTTGCAAGACATTCACTTCCCTGTTCCTGTGTAATGTCAAAGGGTACACTGCAGCTGACCTCACAGGGCAGCTCCTGGATGACAAGGTGTGTGGCAGAGAAAGGAAGCCCGCCTGTGCAGCTGGAGAAGACTTTTCTAAAAAGCCAAAAAAGTAGTCAACAAGTTTTCTATCCTGACTTACTAGTTTCTTTGTTATTCTTTCTAAAACATATGTCATCACAACACAGTAATAGAGAAGCATAAAGGAAAAGTGACTTTGTGTGTGTGTGTGTGTGTGTGTGTGTGTGTGCACATGTGTATGCTTCTTTATTTACTTGTATTTCTTGGTACCTAGGGAGCCCTTGTGGGGACTGGAACTACAGCTATACATTTGTTACTTGTGTCTTCAGGAGAGTTAAATCGAGTTCCTTGAATGGTATATGATTATCCTTTAAATGGCACATCTATTAAACTGCCAATGATTGGATCCAAAAATAAAATTGAATGCTTCCTATACTTCAAAGTCATGCTTCCATCTGAGAGTTACTATGGTTCTGACCCATTAAGGGTTTCATGAATCTATCTTAGCATTGAAGAGGGAAAAATAAAGTAAAAGTTAATCTGTCTGTGAAAACCTTCTACTTGGCCAAACATGGTTGGGTTTACCGCTATGACCCTTTAAGGATTAACTCAAGTGTCTCCCTCTCTTTTCTTGTCCTGACCTTCCCTAATAGACTATATACTCACAGTCTTTGCTCTGACATTTTCTGTACTTATATTAATTATGTGAATAACCAACCATGTCAGATTTCCAACACAGAATTATGTGACTTTTTACCCTAATAGAATTTGAATTTGAATGTCAAGGACTGCATTTTATTTATCCATACACCCTGAATCCAACAATGATCAGACACTACAGTGCAAGTTTAAAATTTGTGCTGCAGCAAAAGACCCTTACCTATTAATCCACCTCAAAATACCCTCCCTCTCTTACTCTTACTATCATTCTTGCTACTTTCAAAGCAGTTCAGGAAGTTCTGTTTTGTGCTCTTGTGGTGGCCTGGATGTCCTGAATGGACTTAGAATGTTTATGAAAATTGCTGCCAAATAAAAACATTACTTTTGGTCCTCATTCACCTTACTCACCAGATCTGGCACCATATGACTTTTTGCTCTCTCCCCAAATCAAAATGACCATGAAAGGTAAACACTTCGGGTCAGTTCAAGACACTGAGGCAGCCATAACAGCATAACTACAGATAAAAAAGGACTTCCACAGCTGCTCCAGGAAATGCCAAGCAAGATTCAGCGAGCACATTCGGAGTGGTGTCACTATTTATGAAGTCTTAGTGATATAGAAAAAACGTAACTTTCAACCTCGTAGGTATCAGATGTGCCAAGTTTGTGGACTCACAGCATTGCGGAATGAAGTCACAAACCAAGGGAGGAGTTTAGGAGTTTTATTGTAAATAAGGAGAAAGAGAACAGCTCCTGGATTTCCAGGAGGGGTCCTGAGTAGGTGACCACCGAGGCCTCTGTCAGGGTTATTTTTATACAGCAAATTAGCCATGTGGGTGTGATGTGAGTCAATCTACAATCAACCTATATGATTACAAGTGCAGTTGCTTAGCTAATATTGATCCAGTAGGGAAATAGCAAGGGTACGTGGAAAGAACAAAGGCATTGTGGGGAAGGGAAGGAGTATGGGTCTGGATGTCCTGGGCACTCACTGTGTGTCTGTGCCCACTGCACTAGACAGTGCTAATTACAGTGTAATCGCAAGGTGCCTTTTATCTCTAGGGAGACATTCAGACCTTGTTTTTGTTTTTTACCCTGAAACCTGGTTCTCTTCAGATTTACCTCCAGCCCCAATTTTGATTCTTTATGTGTGCGATGATTCCCTTGAGGGCCCGATCCCTTGCTGACTGTATATTAATTTCTAACTTAACTGCCTATTGAATTAGTTGTGACTTTAAGGTTCTGAATTCTGGTTAAGGCTAGACAAAAGTGGTGAGAACTTCAAATGGAAGACAAGTTATTAAAAAATCATTAGTGAGAATAAACTTTTTTTTCCTTTTTTTCTCTTTCTCTCTTTCTTTTACTTTCTTTCTTTATTTGAGACAGGGTTTCATCTTGCAGTTCAGGCTGACCTTGAACTCACTTTGTACCCCAGGCTGGCCTTGGACTCATGGAAATCCTCCTGCTTCAGTCTCCTGAGTGCTGGGATTACAGACATGCGCATCCATGCCCATCAAGAATAAACTTTAAAAAAGTTGATTAAAATATTGTCATGTAGGCATGTAAATCAAATCTACACAAGGTTCACGTGTCACTACTTAAGAGGTTTATAAAGATTCTTAGTAATAAAAACCATATAACAACAAATCAGCAATTTAACTTTAGTCAATCAAGTATAAATATGGCCTGGCAAAGGAGTAACAAGCTTCTTCAAGAATCTTCAGAGAATGCTCTATATTCTTTATTAATGCCAACTGGAAGTACAGATTTGTTTATAATAGATTTTTCACCCTCTGCAAGATTTAGCAATACACAAAAATAGCAGCTCAGATTTCTTTGGTGAGATCAAAAATACATATGGTTTTGTGAACAAGATTTAATTAGGCACTGACATTTTATCCCAGACATATAACATCTGTTAAAATCAGATAAAGATATTTATTATCAAAAAGTTTTAGATCTTTCCTCTCCAGTATCTGATTTGGATATCTAAAAGGGCAAAACAGAAAGCTCCTCTAGAAGAGCCAGCATCTCCCTTAGAGGCAGAGATGTCTCCTTTCAAATATTTGCTATGTGTCCTGAGATCACAAAAGCTGCTTTCGTCCTTAACTTCTTGCTGGGGCACAATACCTAACAACATGTGCAATCTAAAGAATAAAGTGTTTGTTTTGAATCAAATTTCAGAAGTCTCAGTCCATACTCAGCAGACTTAAAAACAAGATCAGCATGGCAGAAGTGCTTCAGTGAGGAAGGCTGCTCATGTCACAGCATCCAGGAAGTGGAGAATGAAGAGGGGGGACAGGAAGGGAGGCCCCTCCATTGTGGCTCACCTCCTCTGAACAGAGCAGACCTCCTCACAGCAAATCAGCTATAAGCCCTTGTAATTCACGAGCCTTCCACATACAGGCAGCTTTGGGGCCACTTTTGACCTAAACCATAACAGTATTTCTCAGTGTGATGTTCATTTTTAAACACCAACTGTGAGAGACCTACTTCAAAGAATCATTCTAGGGATGAAAAAAGAATTTAAATGAAACACTGAATGTAGTATCTGGACTATTTTGGACAACCAGAAAAGTTATTATTCATTATGCGTCATTTATATATTGCCATTCATTAATTTATGTAGTCACTTAAATGTTGATAGTATGATAACTAAAATCAACTTTCATTTCTAGGGAGAGAGAAAAGAAAGCAATCATTTACAAAGAAGAAAAATATATTGACTCTAACATAAATACTCATCCCCAAGGACAAAGACAAAGCAGAGCATGGGACACTGCAGGTCAGTGGGAGAATGGTAAGATTTGAACAAATTGTCCAGGGAGTAAGTGGGTAGATGGTGGCCCTATCCTCAGATTTTCAAGGGAAAGGAGGAAGTTATTAAGGTACCAAAGAGAGGGAGAGAAAGAAAGAGATGAGAGAGAGAGAGAGAGAGAGAGAGAGAGAGAGAGAGAGAGAATGAATTACAGTTTGAAGAAAGAGTAATCACAGTGTCCCTGAGGTGGATTTGGCTGGGTATGGTGCAAGAAGGTCAAGAGAAATGTCATGGGTAGAATGTGGGGATCTAGGGAGAGCTGAAAGAGCAGAAAGTCAGTTTGATCAGCTATTTAAGAAACAAACAAAGCAAACATAAAAATTTAATAGTGCTGGCTTTGCTTCTGAGTGACACTGAAGAAAAAAGAGCACTGAGCACAAGGATGACATAGCCTGACAGCTGGCATTTTAATAAGGCAACTCTGGAGCCCCTGTGAAAACAGAGGGCACGGCAGGAAGAACAACCTATTAGAGTCAGGATAGCAGTAGAGATAGGACTGGAGAGAGGTCAGATTCTGCATGGAGAGCAGCAGAATGTGTTGCAGAGTTTGAAAGGAAGATAAGTATCGAGAAGGATCCAAGGTCTTGGGCCAAAGCTACTGTAAGGATGGAGTAACCATTAGACTAGAAAGGAGTTACTGTACCCCTGCAGCCCTGTGCTTCTGTGCGCACCTTCTGGAAAGGCCATGCTCTGTCTATCTCCCCTTGTGTCTCCAACTTATCCAGAAGTAGCTATGTAGCTAGTGATTAACAGTGACCAGAGAAGAAAAGAAATTTGACTTTTGTTATGGAACCTCTGTGTCAGAGTACATTAGGCACTTCACATACATCACTATATTCAATGCTGGAAACTTTTTATGACATTGGTCTTATTTTTTTAAAAAAATAGACATTTGGGTCTGTATATGTTCTCTAAAATTATCTAAAATTGTCAGTGTCCTCTGGCACCCAAAACATAGAATGTTAGTACTAAAATGCATTCCAGTTTGATAGATTCAGAATTTCCTAATATGGAGCCTAAGGAATCTGAAGTTTTACTAGGGTTATATTGTTATTTTTGTTGTGCATTAAATTTTAGAATGAATATTTCCATATGTAACTACTGACTTATTGTCAACAGAAAAGAATTAAGTTGAAAGAAAAAATATCTTACATCTTAACTAGAATTATGCTTCATTATTAATACAGTTCTAGATATCTGATTAATATTTAAATATGTAAATTCATAGAACAGATCTCTACACAGTTCCTTATTCTACCACAAGCAAGCTGTGTCAATAAAGGTATGTAAAATTTCTCCCCAAATAAAGAGATATAATATATACTAGGCTTGATGGAATTGTATGCAAAAGACATAAACCACACTTATATTTACAAATATATATATAAAGCAATTGACTCACCAGATAATATTCTTCAGGCAAAAATAAGTAAAACTATGATTAAAATCTACTATTGATAATATTCTATAAAAAACAGTATTTATCAAGGTGAAATTAATAGGTTTTTAAAGTAAAAAATGTTCTGATTTATATTAACCTAAGCAGGCATACATTTTTATTTGAAAAACATTAGAATAACAAACTCTGGTGAGACTATTATAAAAAAGAAACCTCCTACATTGCTGGTGGGAATGAAAACTAGTACAAGCATTACAGAAATCAGTGTGCACAGCCCCCACCAAAAAAAACCCTAAAACTAGAAATCCTGTTTGACTCAGCTATTCCCCTACAAAGGCATCTTCCTGTAAGACTTAAACACATCATGTTACAGCAATATATGCTTACCAGTGTTTACAGCAGTGCAATTCATAATAGCCAAATCTTGGAAGAAGCCTACATGTCCATAAAAATACAAATTAATATTAAAATATGTATCATATGTAATGGAATACTACTTGACTATAAAGAATGGTATATTTGCATCATTTGCAGGAAAATACTTGCAACTTGAAAACATAATATTAAGTGAGATAGATCAGATACAAAGCTTAAATGCCATATGATTTCTCTCATATGAAAAATCTAAATTAACAATAGAAAGCAAAAAAAAAGGGAGATAGATTTTTTAAATTTTTTTTTATTTTAAACAGAATAAAACAAAAGAGGACAGATCTAAGCAGATCAGAACAGAACAATGTAAGCAACACAGCACTTCACAACAAGACAATTGGGTATTAACAGTAGCTATCATAATGTCTCTTTCTTTGAAACAGTTGAGCTTAGCTTTACACACAATAATGTCAAACATAGCAAAATAGAATAAAACCACTCAAGAGAATGAAAGTATTGCAAGGCATTTTGAACCAATAACCAAAGATGGACAATGTATGTTATCTCATTTTCCATGAAAGTTTTGTTTATATTATCATACATATTAAAATCCAATAAGACACAACATGATAGAACCAATGGTAATAGAAAAACAAGAGCATGGTAGGACTTCAGAGCAAGATGATATTAAATCAGCAATGGCTGCCATATTGTCTTTTCTTCAAAGTAACTATTCATACCATCACATATATTAAGATCAAACAAAACAGAATAAAACGATTCCAACCAATGAATGAAAACATAAGACTTCAAAGCAGTATAATGGTGAACCATGATTACATAAAATCTTCTGTATTCTTACCATTTCTTACACTAGGGAGGCTATATGGTATTTATACATGTGAGTTTCATTTATTTCACTTATGAGTACAGATTCAAGTTGCATCCATTTATTTATAAATATCTCAATGTGATCATTCTTTATAGCTGAGTAGTACTCCATTGTATAAAAGGACCACAATTTTTTATCCATTCCTTGGTTGATGGGCAATTAGGTTGTTTCCAATATCTGGCTATTACAAATTGTGCTGCTATAAACATGGGTGCACATATATCACTGTGGTAAGATGTTTCCAGATCTGGGAATATGCCTATGAGTGGAATAGCTGGGTCAAATGGGACCTCCAACCCAGGTTTTTGAGGAATCTCCAGATTGACCTCCACAGTGATTGCACCAGTCTGCACTCCCACCAACAGTGCAGAAGAGTTCCTTTTTCCCCACAGCCTCTCCAGCATTTGTTGTTGGTAGTTTTTTTGATCCTGGCCATTCTTTCTGGAGTGAGATGGTATCTCAGTGTGGTTTTAATTTGCATTTCTCTAATGACCAAAGATGATGAATGTTTTTTCATGTATTTATTTGCCATTCATATTTCTTCATCAAGAGAACTGTGTGTTCATTTCAGATGCCCATTTTTGGAATGGGTCTTTGAATTTTGGGGGTCTGATTTTTTTTGATTCTTTATAAATTCTAGACAGAAGTCCTTTGTCTGAGGGAGAGTTCATTAAGATTTTTTTTTTTTTACCGGTTTGTGGGTTTCCTTTTCACTATGCTGGAAATTTCTTTGGACATGCAGAAGCTCTTTAATGAGACGTGATCCCAGTTATTGATTCTGGGAAGTATTCCCATGCAGTTTGGTTCTTGTTCATAAATTCGCTACCAACCCCTATGTCTTCAAGATTTTTACCTACTTTGTCTTCCAACAGATTTAGTGTTTCTGTTTTCATATGTAGATATTTGATCCATTTAGGTTTTACCTTAGTACATGGTGACAGGCATGGGTCTAATTTTAGTTTTCAGCATATGGATAGCCAGTTTTTCCAATACCATTTATTAAAGAGACTATTGTTCTTCCAGTGAACATGCTTGACCCATTTATCAAAGATAAGGTGGCTGAGTGTGTTCATAGTTGTATCTTCTAGTCTATTCCATTGATCTTCAGGTCTGTTTTTATTCC
>PVLA01015660.1:0-24214 GCA_004027455.1 Hydrochoerus hydrochaeris
TTCATAGCTGCACAATTTGTGATAGCTAAATCCTGGAAACAACCAAGATGCCCATCAACTGCAGAGTGGATGAAAAAGATGTGGCATTTTTATACAATGGAATATTACTCAGCTATAAAAAAGGATGACCTTGAGGCCTTCATAGGCAAATGGAGACAACTTGAGACTATCCTCATTAGTGAAATAAATAAGAATCATACTTATAAATGTCATATTGTGTTTCTAGTGTAAAAAGTAAATAAGAACTACAAGAGTAATAAAACCAAAATGTTTAATTGCTATTGTAAAAAAGAGAGGAAAAGAAAGTGCTCTAAGGGATATAACTGCATGTATGTTTGAGTGTGTAAAATAGATGACTATATTGCTGAATCTTTGTTGGATCTTTGAGCAGAACTGTTTGTAGTCTGTCTGTTTAAATATTTACTATTTACCCTTTAACTTTGTAACTTGAACAACTACATCCAGGATGACAGTATGTAATTTATAAATTACTGACTTCTTAGTGGGGCTTTTTCTCATTCTCCTTTTTCTTTCTTTCTTTTAGAATTCTGTATTGTTGCTACCCTTTTTTCTGTTTTTTTTCCTCTTCTCTTTAAATAAAATTTTAAAAATGTAAAAAAAAAAAAAAGAGATACTCAGGTCCTTGTTCCAATACTTTAGACTAGGTAGGTTCCCCTACTTCATCTCCTGTTCTTTTCCTTCCTAGAACTTCTCACAGTTTATGATGGTATGTAAGATAATTAATTTATTAGAATTCTCCTTCCACAATTCTATAAGTTCCTTGACTAATTTTTCAACATATGTACCAGCATAAAATCTAATACCTAATGGTAAGTGTATAGTTGCTAATTGAATTAATGAATATTTTAGATGTGAGAAATATGTCTATTAAGTTATTCAAATTGTGCCATATACAGAAATTATAATTAAGTCTGTGTAGGTTGGCAGTGCTTTTGTCACTTATAAATGTTAGCTTATGGGAGAGGTTAGGGTCTCTAGGAAGTTAGAGCAAAATTAATACTGGTAAGAAGAAACCACATGCCCCTAGTTCTCTGAATTTTTACAAACTATTGAGTTTCTCTTCCATTTCAAGAAGTCTTAGGTAATTACTATCATCGTTAAATATTTACTTTGGCTAAGAATATTTTTAGTAGGGTATTTTAATCTAGGATGCTCATTCACCTTTATAAGTGTATGGTTCCAAGCTAGTAAATTCAAACTCTCTGTAACAAATCTTGCATTATTTTCTGTTTCTTTTATCTGATAGCATGACGCTGATGTCTAATTTTTGCTATAGACTTAAGAAATATATAAAGAATGAATGAACAGGTTCTGGAGGTTCCATTTCTCCTTTGTACATTGTTATTGATTGCTGGCCCTAGTGTTTTAGTCATCTTGGGGCAGGGAGGCCTGGGAATAGCTGAGCATCCTGTGAGGTTGAGGATTGGTCTTTTTGCTCAGTATTATAAACCAGGACCCATCACAGCAAGTTGAGTAAATACTTAATTTTAATGAAGATGCTATGTGGCAATGAACTTGGTTGACATATATCACTGGAGAAGAAAAATAAAACCCAAAGGATATCTTTAATCAACAATACACTTAAAATTTTTTCCCACCTGGTCTGGGAAGAATTCAAATTGGCCTTTCATCTGTGATGTAAGCTTTGAGAATGACAGTTATCATAATTAAAGAGTGAATAAAGTTAGGAGAAAGAGTAATAAAAGAATCCATAGTTGAGAAACATGACTATAAAGAAAACAAAAATAGAATAACTCTAAACAGGGCACATTTTGAATTGAGCTTAAGTGAAATTAGGATTGCTGCATTGTATGTCCTCTCCTCCCTCCAGTGTGTTGTTCTCAGAGAGTAATGCTAGACTTAAAAATGTTATATTCCTATTATCTGATGAGCTGGGTGGTTTGGCCAGTGACTGATTTTAAAGAGATTTGGGAAGAAGAGGGAAGTATAACAAATAATTGTTACAAGAGAAATTATTTAAAATATATAAATAAATATCTTTATCTAGGTCTCATGCAATCTTTGTACTTTGGAAAGAAAATTCTTATTCTTGTTTTTCAGTTGTGAGAATTGATGTGTAAAGCTAAGGTGTTTAATCAAGATCATATCAAGAGATACCTGGTATGGGTCAAGGATTCTATCCCAATTCTGTCCAACCTTACACCTTGATCTTGTCTCTTAGAACTGTAGACATTATTTATGTTTTCTCATGACACTGATGGGATAAATATTCTGGGAGAGGAATACAGAAACTTTGGAATCAACTCAGAGATATTTTAAAGAACCATATTAGGTAGTTCTACTCAAGGGTGTTGGATATCAAAAATTAAATGACTCCAGAATTGTAAAAAAATTCTGCAAATACCAATCTGTAGCAGGAAATATTCCCCCAACCCTTTCCAGCATACTTCAGTTGCCTAGGTAACAGTTTCTGTTAAAGTTCCTGATACTTCTGTTTTTCAGAAATGGTTGGTTACTGTGATGCATAGCTGGTTACTATGATGTGTATTGTAAGAACCAATTAAAGATAGCCAAGTACTTTTCTTCTTGCTTGTGACCCCATAAAATCCTTCAAGTCCTGAAATTTTTATAAGAATTGATTCTTTGTCAGTGTCCATCTGACATTAAACAAATCTGTCTCCAAATCCTGGGTAACATTTTGGTGTTTCTGTTTTGTATCATCTGGTGCATGGGCCAGGAAAACCAACCATGCTAATTTCTTTTGTCACTGGTCATAGCTCTTACAAACAAAGCAGGGACCTCTCTATGTCCCAATAAAAAGGCACACCCTCGTAATTCCTCAAGTTCTTTTAAAGATCTAAAGAAGGATTCTCAGCTCTCCATTCAAATGGCTCACATGAAGCCCCCTTCAGACAGAACACAGTCTACCTGTCTGCCTGATTCTGGTAAAACCCCTGGAGGTGCCCCAGTTAGTCTGTCTCTCAGTTCTGCTCAGCTCAAGCAAAAGAAAAGTCTAATCAACTCTCATTAGTCAGGACCACCTTCAAGGGAAGGAGGCCAAAATGTGTAACCTCTAAATGCCTGCTAAAGAAATATATAAATAAGTAAGACAACATAAGCCATAGGTTGCTCTGTATATGGACCAAAACTAAAAACACACTGGGTTCAGTAGCTAAGGAATCCCTCACCTGTGATTTCATGACAATCTGAAGGCCTTGCACACTTCCTAAAGTTGTGCCTAAGTCTCTGCAAGGAGGTGATGGCCAAGCATGCATCTAAATGGTCTCTCTCAGGGACACCTACCCTTTATCTGTTGTGCCATCATTCAAAGACACACATCATACACACAGAAAGCTAAAGTAAATATGTCAAAGCAAACCTATTGTCCTTCATTATATGCTAAAAAACTTTAGAAAATAATTATTAATAACTAAAAATTAAAAATAAAACCCCAAAATCTCTGTACATTTTATAAAGTTAAAAGGCCAATCCTTTGCCCTTACTGGCCATTTAAAGGAATCTCTCTGGCAGATTTTAGTTCACACTAGTGATTCTCAAGTGAGGGCAGACACACAACTTTGTAAGGTGAAAGAGCCAGTATATTGGTTAGATTTACCCTTGCTAGGACAAATATCTGACACCATCAACTCTGTGGAGGAGAGGTTTATTTTGGTTCATAGTTTCAGAGGATTCAGTCCATGATCATCTGGATCTAAGGCAGAAACCTCATGGTAGAAATTTGTGATAGACCAAAGCTGCTCACTTTATGGCAATTAGAAATAAGAGCACAGGGCAAGAATATCAGAAAGAGATAAAGTACCCTCCAAAGGCACACACCAGTGACCCACTTCTTCAAACTGGGCTCTACCTCTTCACTGCAAATCCAGCTGTGGACATAAGTGAGTCAATCCACTAACAAGCATTGCATGTCCATAAACCAATCACCACTCCAGGAATCTCTTTATCCAGCAAACTTAATAATTAAGATTAACTAGCATAGTCAGATACTAATAGAATTAATATGTAATATAGTCTATATCTGGGTCCAGTTGGAAGTACAAAGAAAGACATTTCACCCATCCTGCTCAAGGCCAGTGATGTCAACAAGTGGTGACCCTGGATTATTGCCCAAGTTAGGGTGTTTGAAAAAGTGGCTAGTATTGATCAGGGGTCCAGAAATAGAGGCACAGTGGGAGCTTGGGCAATTATCAGTTATAGGATAGATTGGATTCAAGCAATGTCTAAATCTATGCCTATGTAAAACTAATCCCAGAAAAATTTTGAAGTTTTAATCCAGAGTTATTGGTGCTTGTGAAAGCTTTTGAAAGATTATAGCTAATCTTGACAGCTGTGGAAGTCAAGAGTATTAAGTTATAGGGACTTTGTTGGTTCACCTTGCTCCTGTCCTTCCTTCTCTGCACTGGATCAAGCATTCACTCAGTACCAGCACTTTATGTGTGGCCTTCTCATCTAAGCTGCAGCTCGGCTGAGCATATTGTAGGTGAGACTTGTCCAAATCCTATAGCTGAGAACCTAAATTGGAGTCTGCCTGAGTGCCAGTTGGACCCCTGCTAACTTCAAGACTCCTGCCTTTCTATCTCCACCTGCAGTCATAAATGTGAGATAGGGGTCACCATTAAGATGCAGTTTCAGAGAAGGTTCTAATCTACATATCATGCATAAGAAACTGAGTAAAATTTGTACTACTATTATTATAATTATTTCTGGTACTAGAGATTGAACCAAAGGCTGTTGGAGATTGAACTGAGTTACATCTTCAGCCAATTTTAAAATTTTGTGACAGGGTCTTGCTAAATTGTTAAGTTTTGTCAAATGGGTCTCAAACTTGAGATTCTCTCTCCTCAGATGTTCACACTGCAGGAATTACAAGTATATACCACCATACCCAGCTAAAATGTAGTCATACTTTGAAAAGAAATCTATTTTACAGGAAAGGGAGAGTTTTATAATACAACCACGTTAGTTAGAGCATGTTGCTTATTCCTATGCCACCATTTTTCCTGATAATATTTATCTTATTAGCTAAACAAATGTCAACTGAATTGAATTAAATTACCGATACACTGCAGAAGTCATGAGGATATGTTAAGCTGAAGTTCAAGTCCTTGACTTTTGTAATAAAACTTAATTTTGTAATAAAAGCAATTCTTGCAATATTCTTGCTCTGTGCGTGTATGAGGTGTGTGTGTGTGCTTGCGCATGAGTGCATATGCACAGAATGTGTACCTTTATTCAAATTCAGTGGCTCAGGGAGCCACTTACATTTATCACCGTACATTTTCAAGCATTTTATATATGGAGAATCATCATTAGGGAATCCTATATTTTCCTAACACTTGATTTTGCTTTTTCATTCCTTTTGTAATTCTTCAGATACTTATTTTTTTAATGAAATTCTTTACTGATTTTCAGTAATCCTATTTATTTCACATGCATTAACACTGGTAAAGACTGCAATTTGAAGAGCAATTATGCCTGGCTTTTTATTTAAATCCTACTCTGATATTTTAAAATAAAAATATATTACAGTGTTAGGATTGGGATTGGATTATTCTTCTTATGATATATTGTTGTATTATAAATAGTTCCATAAAAATCAAAAAGCATTTACATCATGAACACTTAATTTTTGTTTTCCAAAAATTTTCCACCTTCCAAAGCTTTTAGGAAATACAACATTAAAATATGTTAATGCATACAGATACATCTGTATTTCCCTTGAGGAGAAACTACTTTAACTGCCATTTAAAATTTTAAATTTTTTGCTCTAAATGAATGATTTCATTTAACTAAAAGGGTCTTATTTTCTGTGATGAAAATTCAGCTGCTTCATGTAACCCTGAAGCATCTTGATTTATTATTGACTATATTCTCTTTCAAGGAGAATATTCTCAAAGACATTATGCAGGAATCTTTATATTTCTTACTTTTTTGGCATTTTCTATTAATCTCATCATACTTATGTTCATGCTAGTTGGATAAAAAATTAGAAAAGACAGTGGCAAAGTATTTGGATAAATACAATTGCAAGAATCAATATATTTTGTTCACTTGAAAATGCCTGCCTATTGTACACCATTCATTATGTTAAGGGACTCAGAAATTTATGAAGCATTTTCAGAAAGGAAAAGTAAGTTGCTGGAAAAGTTGTTTTTTTCAATCCTCTAGAAAAATAAATATATAGTTTGTTAAAATAAATTATAGAGATTGTTTTTGTAACAAATATACATGGTGAATAAACATTTTTTACACATTTATTTTTTGGAAATGATTTGGCAAGTTTGCACACATATATATATAGACATACACACATACATATATATAGCTACTTTATATGTTTATGTGAATTTGTATATGTATATATTCATGTATATAGCTATAGTATATATATGGGACTTATCTATAGTTACAGTTCACATACATTTATTGTATATATAGTATCTATAGAGTTACTACTCATATATATAGTTCATGAACTCTGTATTAGATGACAGCCAGAATTTTTACAGATAGAAATATAATCAATAACTTATAGGCAACATAAGTCAAGCAATATTCTTTGAATAACAATTGTGTGCCCAGTGCACTGATGATCTAAAAGACATATAAGAAATATCTCCCACATTTAGAAAGTAGAACTGTGAAAAATGATTCATCCAATTTGGAAAATTACTAATGGCATGAAACATGTGAAGAAGGGAGAGAGCTGAGTGCATCTGAAGCCTGGGGAAATCTCACAACAGAAAGGCCATTTCCATGGGCTTTGGAGGTAGGAGAGGGATTTGGACATTAGTCCAAGTCCTCGGGGCAAGCTAGCATTCCATTCTGAGACAGGAACAGAAGCAAAGATTTGGAGGAAAAAATTGACATGGAATATAAGGAAATGTTTTTTAAAAAATTAAAATAGATCAAAGATAATATGCATGCTATAGTTTGAAAAAAATAAGAACTGAAATAATCTTATTTATTCTGAACAACTTTTCCTTCTTTCTAGAGCAAGATTCTTGACCTGAGATCTAATTTCATATATACTTAGATCTCAGTAACCGGCCTGACTCTATTTTACTGACAAGTGTTGAGATTTCCATGGTCTCTCCACCTCCTACTCCCTCCTTTCTGAATTTAGCTAAGTGCTGTGAAGTTGGGGCTGCATATACCCAAACCCCAGTGGAACATCAGCTCTGGACTTCGAGCACAGACTGCTCCCAGTCTGGTATTGGATGAGGCAGGCTATTCGCTTTTTGTCTTCTTGAATCTTATTGCATGCTCATCCTTTGACAAATATTCAAGTTGTACCAGTGATGAACTGAACAAAAGAACCTGGCTTTTTAGTTTCAAACTAAACTTGACTACTTACTAGCTAAATGACCCTGGATCAGTCAATCAAATCCTCATGCTGTTAATTATACCCAGTATTTTATCTTATATTTCTAATATTCCACAAGTTTTCTTTAATACTTGGTTTTTAAAATTTCTTTCTTCATCTTCCTTCTTTTTTTCCTCTTGTACCATCTTTAAAATAGGTTGCACCTGGTTTAAAAGATTATTTATTGGAGCCATATCCCACAAAAGTTTTCCCAAATTAGTGTCATAATGATGAATGACACCAGCCATAGATTTTTATTTTTAATTTAAATTCTTAGTTTTAAACAACCTAATTTATTTGTAGTTTGCCCTAGAGGTGGCTTTAAAAAATCATGATAGGCCTTGAATTACATATTAAATATACTGTGAAGTGTTTTTCAGGGTCCAATAGGAGAAAAGGGTAAGATGCCAGGAAACCAAGTGGTTTTAAATGAATAAATGAGGTTCTAAGAGACCACGAACTGCCAGGATTCAGGTTAGCTTTGCAATTTTTGTTGTACTTTAGCTGAGGTACTGAAAGACCCAGAAATGAAAAGACATGTGTACACCTCAATCCAGCGTTTGCCAGACCGAGAGAAATGAATAGCTTGCAAACTGCAGAGATATATTGTGACTACACTTCCTTTTCAAGTGCAATATCAGGCCAGTTTTCAGCTCACCCGGTGGTGTCAGTTAAATCATTTCCCTAAGTACAATTGCTGGGTAGACCAGAAATCAGCTTTTGCATCTGTGTAGTTGATTACTAGTTTCACTTGCTCCCAGGTAGTTAATAGCTTCTGTCCTTTCAGTTACCTTTTATTATCCACTCAGAGAAGAATACCCTCCATTCTTAGAGGGAAAATAATAGAAAAAAAATTCTAACAGTTTTTCTTCAATAAGCTAAGATATCTGAAAAACTTGTTTTCTGGGAAAGCAATATTCCTGTCTGCTCTTTTCATTTTTTCCTTCAAATGCACTGCTTTGACACGTTTTCTAGCACCTGAAAGAAAGAAGCATTTTTTCACCTAATCTTTCAGAATAAAGAGGTAATTCTGGAAGAAAATTGTTGCAGGGAATTCATTGGTTTTATGTGGCTGTTATTTTTAGAGAAGACTTTTAATTTGGGAAATGTTAGTTAACATCATTTTGCTAAGCCCTTTACATATATTATTCCAATGAACCCTCACATTCAATTGTTCCTGTTAAGTAGGGATTACTTTTAAGTTATACAAGCTCACTATGAAATAGTCAATAGTTTAATTTACTTCCATAATCCATATATATATATGTATATATATATACATATATATATATATATATATATGATGTAACAACCTTTCAATCTTGTAATGATCAAGAGGAATTTTTATATTATTGGAATGTTGAGGCTTCTAATGATAAGTAATTTATACGGATGGTCCCATTTAATTTTCAAAATTGACATTGGCAATAAGATACCATTTTGTGTATTCTACACAGATGAGGAAATTGAACAAAGTGAAACTAATCAACATGAGATAATTCTGTTATTCTGAGTTCTTTTAATCTGGAAATGAGAAACATTCATTTGATTTTATGTTGCAAGTAAATTCATAAGTAAATAGTGTGGAAATTCCCCATCAAATCTTTAACTTTGAAAGAAATGAAAACAACATTTAAATAGTTTCAGGCTGGCTTTTAACCAATGCATGTGAAAATTTCATAAAGTAGCATCTATTGTGGTTTAGATCTAAAATGTCCTCTCAGTGTCTCATATGTTCAGAGACGGGACTTTTGGAAATGACTGGATCCCAAGGGCACTATATTCATCAGTGGATTGGTCCATTGATGAGTTTAATACTGAATGTGCTGTTGAGATTGGGTTTGCTTGGAATAGTTAAGTCATTGGTGGTATGACCAGGAAGCACACATTCTTGTCCCCTGGCTCCTCTTTTCTCTCTCTGCTTCCTGACTGCCATGGGTTGAGGGAGTTTCTTCCTCCCATCTTTCTTTGATGCCACTTCTTCCTTGTTATCTAAGGCTACTGAAGAAATCAGTTATTGGAGATGATACAAACTTATGGAGAAGTAAGACATCAGCATCTTTTCCTGAAGACAATTATGAAAATAAGAGAAGGGAAAGTATTTTTTAAATCAGTCTGCAAGAATAGTATTATACAGCAATTGTAGGCTTGTGCAAGTGCTTCTTATCATCCATCCATCCATCCATCCATCCATCATTTATACATTATCTGTGCTCATTAGTACATTATGTGATGTTAGGATATCAGATATAAAAATGTATTCATACCCTTAAAGAATTTATTTGTTAGTCAATGAAATCAAAAGTTAAAAACATTATAGGAGAATATACCTTAAGTGGTATGAAGATAATGATAGAGAAAAGGAAGATTAAACAGTGACTTCAGAGTTGAAAGAAAGAGCTTTTAAAACCAATAAGCAAATTAGTTTAATGGAGGAAAGTTTGTTAAGAGCGAGAAATCAAGTTGGTTATTCCAATAAGATAGTTAAGGAATGCTTTACAATAAAGAAAACTTTATAGTAAATAACTCAATATATTAGGGGAAAGATATATAGTATGAAAACCCCAGTAACCTTTGTATTTGGACATTATAGTAAAAAATGACACTGCATAAACTCTTACCACACAAAGCCCATACTCCCTATTATGAACTTCTTACGATGGATATTTTCCACTGTATATCTGAGAACTTATAAAAAATGACCATATGCTGCTCATTGGGATTAATTCTATAGGATGATGAATGGAAGGGAAGGATGAAAGAAAAATGTGAAGTCATTATCCTAAAGCTTTATGTTTCATGAAACAGGATAAGAACTTTAAAATCATAAGGTCATGTTTGGCCTCTTCTACTTTCCAGATCTAATTTTTTGGAAAATTAGATCTGGAAAGTAGAAGAGTCCTTTGAGCCTTTGAGCATCCATTTATTAAATGGCATCATTATTACTTATTAATTTATTTGTTTGTATTCCCACTTCATATAATCACTATGGGGATAGGAAAAGGCTTTTTGAACTGTGAATAGTACCCAACATCCCTAGGAGCAAAACACTAACAACTGATCTTTATTGGACATTTACAATATATATGTTATTCTTCTAGGAAGTGTATATTGATTCATTTAATATTTACAACACTGTGGCATAGGTATTATTGTTTCCCACTCTACAAATGAACAAAGTGAGGCAGAGATAATGAATAGCACAGCCTGGTTACACAGCCACATATGTGTTTACCTGCCCTCCTCTCTAGGGGCATAGAGAACAGGTGTTGGATGACAACACAGTGAGGTTCAAGGGTTTGGAGGGGAGTTGTGATCCATTGGGAATGGTATTGGGCTTAGAATCAGAAGCCATGGATTCATTTTTCTGATTAGTTAATAGCTGTGCTATTTAGTGAAAGCTACTTGAACCTCCTGAGCCAGACTTTGTACATTTGTTTAAAAAAGTATTAATGTTTATGTTAAATTAAGAAGATTAAACTATTCATGGTCTATTATAATTCTTGATTTATGGTAGATTTTGGTAAATGCTGTTTCTTTTGTATTTATTCAATCATTTTTCATTCCTAAACATTCTTTTGAAAGTACTTGACTTATACTCAGAGAGGGTTGACTGTCTCAGAAGGTTTTAACCTATGCAATTGTCAAATGTTCTGTTTCAGTCTTCTTAATTGAATTATAGCACTTGGATTCTTGAAGCTCATGACTTCATTAAGGAAATATTTGAAAATTGATTGTTTAATCACTTAATTGTAAAACATGAATGGAACTTCTCAGTTAATTAAAGCCAGTGGCTAAGAGTTTAATTATAATTTTGTATGCCAGATTTACTGAAAATGTTTTAGTGATGAGGATTAAATTAAGTACCTTTGGATGAACAAGTTAGTAGGATACTACTTAGAGCATTTTGTGAAATAAAATGGAACAATATATAAGGAAATGCTTTACAGTATATTAAGAGCAGGATATTTGTGGCTTCATAAATATTTGATATTATCCTGGAAAAGTCATTTAACTTCTTTGGATATGAGTTTTTTGGTCTGTAAGGGTGTATTCTTGTCCTTAGGATTCTCTTGCCTCTCTCTGCCTTCTGGCCGGCACAGGTGAATAGTTTTCCTCTACCATGCATTTCGACCCTGCTAATTCTGCCTTTGATCCAGCCAATCACAGATGGAACCCACCAAAATTGTGAGCCAAAACAAATTTCTCCATCTTTAAATTGTGGGTGTCATGTATTTTGTTTCAGAGATAGAAAGTAACTAATACAACTAGTTACTTCTTTTCTACAGCTCCCAGGTCAAACTTCTGATAAATGAGTAGTTTGCTATTACCAAAGTCCCACCCTACTCTTATTTTAATATTTACCTTATTAATTTCTCTACTGTACACTGATACAGTCTGTGGAGTAGGACTTAGTTACCTAGAACTGTGTTAGGACTTTTTCTTCTCCTTGAGAAATGTGACTAATATATCCGAATCTCACTTTGTTTGTCACTTACATACAGGTAATGGTAACTGGACTGGAGAAAGACAGAACTGGTGATAGAGACAATGAAGATTACATGTTTCTATGAGCACAACACATTTAAAACAGTGTCTGGTGTTTGCAAATTCCATGGAAACATAAGTAGCCATAGTGAAAATAGGATGATGATGATAATGACATTGAGGAAGATGATAGTAATGTTGATGTAATGGCCATATTTTTATGACACACCCTAAAAAGAAATAGGAGCAACACAGTTAAAATGCTCCAAAATGAAGTTCAGAAAGGTTCTCTAGATTTCCCTGACTTACATCCTTAGAATAAAGGAAGATGGAAAAACAACCATTCTCAGGAAAATATAGAAGTTCTGATGAAAAACTACAAAAGACATGGAGTATGGGGAAATATCTTAAAGAGCAAAAACCAGAGGGCAGCATATATCTGGGGTCATGCATGTAATGACTTAGAAAAGGTATCAGAAAAAGTAAAATATGGAAAAATGAGAAAAGGTAAGTTGATAAAAGCAAAACAGATTGGAAGACTGAGTATATGAGAAAATTATGTGCAAATTTTATAAAATGTTTTTGGCTTTGCAAAAATGTATAAATTAGAATATGTATGACCTATAGTTACCTTTTTATGACACAACTTATGAGAAGCAAAGAGGGGAAAATACATGCAATGTGAAGGCAGTATTGTGGGATTAAAAAGCACTGGTTGGAAGAATGAGAGCTCACCTAAATGTGAGAGCTCTACTGAAGCCACCTGTGTGTCTACCTGCTCTCCTCTCCAGGGGCATACAGACCAGGTGTTGGGGCTGGCATATTTCAGATGACAACACAGGATGAAACTCCTTCAATTTCCTGGAAGGTAAATTGTACTGAAACATTTTCAAATAATATTTTAAGCAATTTAATAATTACAGAATTTTAAACTTTACCCTAATAATAAATTTAATATGGATATAACATGGAACAGAATAAAAAAACTCACATGGATTTTTATGACGCAAAATGAGTTGTAAAAGAAAGTTTATATTTGCAACTACTGATTTTGGCTCTGTCCCAGAAAAGTAAAATTTGAGTTAATTGTTCTTTGCTGTTCTTAGTCCTTCAGTGACTGATCTTAATGGATGGGAGTCCCCTGTTGTACACAGATATGGTGTCTAGGATGATCATAGATCTTACAATCATCTTCTGGTGTTGAGACAAGAAGTAGCTGTCACTTTCCTGGCATCTGCTCTGAGATTGTGTCCAGTGGGTTGTAACAATAATTTTTTGAGTTGTGAGTGCACATATTGACCTGGTTCCTTAAAAGATTACCAAAATAGGGAGGTTTATGATTTTAAATTTGACTTTAAATGAGAAAGATAATAGTGCTTATGCATTGTGGCACCTAGAAGCCCCACATGATGAGCAGAATTGTTTTTGCATGTCAGGAAGATACCCTTAAGACTTTTACTACCTACTTTAACATAGGAGTGTTTACTCTCATTTTGATTCCACAGTCATTCTCCTTAGAGTTCTTGAAATTCAGAGAAAAATAATATATTGAATCTCTAAGAGGTCCTTAAACATTATGAGGCACAGTGCAAGCCCTATTTATTCTTATTAGTTAGAGTCACTTTTCAGGTGGACCATATGCCTCATTAGACACAGCATGAGTAATTATTAACCTCATGGGGAAGCTGCACATTTCATTTGACAAGCAAAAAGACAACAGAAAGAAAAAATACCTACAAAAACAAACAATAAAAGAAAGATAGTATCTCTATTTTGCAAATAAATTGCCTTGTAGAAAGGCTGAAACTTCCCTCACTTCATATTTCTGGAACCAGGGGGAGAATGGGTAAGCCACTCATAAAAAGAGTAGTCTCCAAGTTTTATTAGAAGAAAAGTGGGGTCATAATCCATGGAAATCAATTCAAAGGGAGTGACATAGGTCTCCATCAACTCCCTGTCTTCTGACACCTAGATTCCCCTCCCCCTTCTTACAAAAGCCCAATCCTCCCTTTTACATCTCTCCCTTACTGATACCTCATATAGCCCCTAAGCTGTTCCCTTATCTATGACTAACCTTATGGTCACATTACATGATATATATGCAACATGATCTCTCCCATGGCTTCCTAGAAAGATAATTCATGTGGGAAACAGGTTCTGGGCATGTACTTTGGTTGGGTGTGTCTGTCTTACACAGGAGTCAAAGATGGTGATTTTTGGCTACTGAAGGTTCTTTCTTTAGTCTTTTCATCAGAATGGATAAGAGTATATCTCACCTGAAGTGATCTCCTTTTCTTTGTTTTCAGGGACAATTAGCTTCACAGATTTTTATCAATAACGGTCACTTTCCCCCATTTTCTAATACACTGCCTCATTCATTTTTTCCTTTTGGTCAGTATCCCTTTACTTCTAATTTTTCATGCTTGGATTCCTTCAAATATCACTGATCTGTCCTTTATTAACCTATACTCTTAGACTACTTCCTCTATGATGTTTAAGCAGTTTCAATTCATCCCTGAGGTGAAAACATCTTTAAATGTCTCACAGACATTGATCCTACCTATTTTCTTCCCTTTCTATCCCAGACTTCCCCCATGACCTCTATTTCTTCTCGTCTAACTCCTTCCACGATCCTCTACCTTTGCAGATTGAAGAGCCTAATAAAGCATTCATACAACGGAAATCTCGGATTCATCCCTAGAGACGTCCGGAAGAGAAGCCTAACAAATCACACGTAAAATTTTATGCAAATCCCAGAGAAAGTTGTCAGGTTGTCGCTAGCAGAAACTAAAGGTCTTACAGAAAAGGAAGGGACTTCTTGGTGAAACCAGCCCTTGAAGCTTTGTGCAAAGTAAGTCTCACAAGATTGAAATATAGTATGTCCAGGTCTGATTTAATCTCTATTAGACACTCAACATCTAAATTAAGAACTTTATGGATGCGTAATTTAGATAAACCCTTAACTATTAACCTCCGATAATGTCATCATTTCACTAAATAGAAAAGAAAACATCTGGGTGAGTTCAATTAACCAAGGGCGTGGACGTGGAAGCCATCAAAGAGCCTGTGCATTCTAATTGTGTCTTGCTGACCTTGATGGGAGACTTCAGCTGAGACAAGGAGACTCCCGTCGTCATGGCACCCTAGAAGTGGGCAGGCTCTCCCGCTGCATTCAGAGCTTTCTTGGGAACCTCTGTGCTGTCTGGAGCACAGGTGGAGAAAGCCCCTGTCTGTCACTGTGAAAGAAAAATTCTTTATATGTATCCTGGATCTTCCATTATAGGTCTATTTCTTTTTCTGCTTCTTAAGAATTGTGGCAAATAATTTTATCCAACTATTATTCTTTTTATCAAAGACATTCACACTCTTTGAAAAGTCATTAAGTATCTTCCCACTTTCTTTCTGTGGCCTTGGCACTGCTTCTTGATTATCAGCTGTGGTTCCATGTTGTGTGCCACAGGAGTCAGGGACTGTTCACATTCTCAATGGACACAAGAGTACTCAGTCTCTGCCTCCACTTCTCATACCTGTGGTGATTATTCAGTACCAGGAGTCTTATTTTGGATTTTTGGAGATGGAACAAATTGACTGAGGCTTTTTTCTACCTCAGAGAGCAGAAATGTGAGTGGTTATCTGCTTCTTATTCTTCAATTAGTGAAGAATGCTACTAGCAGATAGGAAGGTGCCAACACTTGGGTCCTCTAGCTTGCCTCTTACCCAAGCAGGTTTATATAATCAAGCAAGTTTATATAATCAAAAGCACTAAGTGCCTGTGTGTAGGGCATGGGAAGAACTGAGGAAGAATTCTGTAGGAAAAGTTAAACAAAATATTTTTGTTCGAATAAAATTTGGAAAATGGTAATATCCAAATAAAATTTGGAAAATGGTAATTCTATGGGGAGTCTCAACATCTTTTTAAAGGTTCTTAGGTGGTTTAAGGAAAAGAAAGCCTCCCCTTTTAAACTATATAGTATTTTTTGGAAGTGGTTCAGTATAGATCACTTTTTTAAAGGTAATATCTAGTAATAATTATGGAAAAACTTTATGAAATGTTAAATTAGCCATGTAGGTAAAAGTGAATCTCCTTTTTATATGAAAGATGACAGAGTATATATAAATGAGAGTGTATGGATAACATTTTTCTTCAGGAATGTAAAGCAATCATATGTAGACTCAGTAATGGACACTGCGTGTGACACTTTTTCTTGATATTGTGCTATGCTTTGTATGCTTTCTCCTCCAAAGTCTCCTGTGTTGGAAGCTTGGTCCTCAGTGTGACAATGTTAAGAGGTAGTGGAATCTTGAAAAGTTGGGGCCAGAGGGAAGTAGTTGGGTCACTGTGGGTATATTAATCAGCTTTTTTCTTGCTGAGACACAATACCTGACACCCACAACTTAAAGGAGGATATATATATATATATATATATATATATATATATATATATATAATTTGGCTCACAGTTGGCTGGTTCCAAGGCAGAAACATCATGGTGGAAGGATATAGAGGAACAAGGCAGAAATATCATGGTAGAAGGATATGGAGGAAGAAAGATGCTTAGTTCATGATAACTGGGAAGCAAAAGAAGAATAGTGTCAGAAGGGAAGGGGTGAAAGAGCTCAAGGTCATGTCTCTGTGCCCCATTTAGCTACATATAGAAATATGCTCCACTAATCCTTGGGGTAGATCCCAAGCCAATTAGGTCAACACTCTACTATAACACCCCTTGGATAGTATTTCTCTTGAGTCCATAGTGTTATTCTGGCTTTTCTTCTACTCCCATACATGCTTTTATCATTGTGTTGCTATCTGTTGTGAAATACTCTCCAGAACCAAGTTTATGCTAGTATTATGCTCTTGAATCTCCAGAACCATGAGCTAAAGCATTCTTTCTTTATAAAGTATGAAATTTTAGGTACTTCATTACAACAGCAGAAAATAAACTAGTACATGTTTACAAGGCCATGCAAGGTTCCAAGTCTGAGCCAATTTGGAGGTGCCATGTAGATTAGGATTTGTACACACATGAAGAAGGTACACTGATATAGATGGACATGGCTACAGAGTAGGGACCATACTGAAGAAGAAGGAGCACACATCAATGGAGAGAAGACGTACTCATGTGTGAAGGAATGCATGAGCAGGCACACACCCACAGAGGAGGAGATTCTTGTACTTGAGGAAAGGAGGTGTAATGGTTCACGGAGAGCCCAGTGAGATGTTCAGTCATTAGATACACTGTAGAAAAAGACTCTGCTCTCCCTGTACATATTGAGGTACTTCAGTATTTAGCTTACAGGAATCTGTGAATATTCTGAGAAGAATGACTCTAAACACTATATTTTCTCGGCTGTTTGCTAAAGTACAGATGTATGAAAAATAGCATGAAATAATAGACTAGGAATTACAGGCAATGAGGGGACTGCAGTCAAGGCCTCTGATGCTGAGCACCAACTCCTGGCTGGTAAGAGGCAGGTATCTGACCTGAAAACAGATAAACCCCCTTCAGAGTCAGAGTCTCTGTTACTGTCAAACAGCAAAGATTGGTTTAATCTGTAGCAATGATTTTTCAGCTGCAGAAATCTGGTGATGCAATGATTTAGCAAATCATAGGTGATGACAGATGTAAGTGCCCTGATCAATTGTAACATATGTGACAACCAATAACCTAAATCCACAGTCCATGTAAATTACCCATGGGATCTTATGTTTGACTAATTGGTGGTGGCCTTTGGTTTTTTCTGTCTTCATGTTTTTTTATTTTTATTTTTTTCTGTGACCAAAATTTTTCTTAGAAATTAAAGTAAATGGCAATAGTCTTCACATATTTACTTGCATCACAGTCACCTGGGATACTTGATACTTTTGCTGGGCTCTTCAAGAGTGTCTGAGTTAGTAGGTCTGAGATGAGTAAAAAAAAAAATCTTCATTTCTAACAAGCCCCAGGTGATGCTAATAGTACTGGTCAGGACCATATTTAAGATGCATAAGTCTGTAATATCTTGGCCCTTACCTATAATTTACTGTCATATTACTTGTACTCTCCCATATGTCTGAAGAAAAAGAAATCTTTGGGGGTGTAAAATCACTAAAATATTAGAATAGAAAGCTCCAGGACCATGATCCATTATGGAAACACCAAGAAATCAACACAGTGACTAAATAGCTTTCTGGCAGCTCTAGAAACCAGTTAAGAGACTACAGAAGCCAAACAAAAGCTGGATCTGGAAAATGACACACTTGAAGTGGCAGGAAATTTTGTGCTCTTTTTGCTCACTCTTATTCCACCTTTTTCCTGGCCCAGTGAGAAACAAGCAGGCAGAAGTTGCACAGTTCCAAGTTCCTACTTCAGACAAGGTGTACATCATGTTTGAGGCATTGTGACTTGACTAGGGGCACCCAAAGGATTAGTATTTGTCCAGTCTGACTTGGGTCTAGAGCAGTAGCACAATCTGAACAGTAAGTTTGAGGCTACCGATAGTAGTGTTGGGGCTGCAGTGTGTGAACTCTGCAGGGGAAGTGCAGAACTTCATGCAGATGGTGGTAAGGGAGTATGGGCAAAAGAGTGCATTAGAATTAAAAATTTCTGAGAAAAAACAAGGGTGAGATTCTTTAGAAAACTGAGACATTTTAAAGTACTCATGTAGGCTGGGGATTTAGCTCAGTGTAATAAGTGCCTGCCTGACAAGCACAAGGTTGTGAGTTTGATCCCCTGTCCAAAAAAAAAAAAAAAAAAGTATGTATATATGGGAAAATTGGGGAAAAATCACTTGCATAGACATTTTTTTGATGTTCAAAAATCATTTGCTATGATCTTGAGCTTTTATGCTATATGGGTTATGAGAATTCAGCCCTGTACAGTGCTAGTCTGCAAAGATGGTAGGAGTAACTGCTTCTTTAAGTAGCTAATTTTCATCAAATGAGTATAAGGAATTTAAAGACAAATAGGGAAACAAAGCCTAATAAATTTCTAGAGACCAACTCTAAGGTACTGTACTATTGATTTTAAGATTTCTAGATGAAGGCCTTTAAGCAATGTTTTAGATATGCTCAAGGCTAAAGAATAACATGAATAAAAATTTAAAGGAAACCAGGAAAACAATATAAGGACACAATGAGACTATCAGCAAAGATCTAGAAATTTAAAAAGAGAACCAAATGGAAAAATGCAAAATTAAATAGTATAAGTCAAAAAGAAGTTCAAGAGTATATTTGAATAGGCAGAAAAATAAGCAGCAAAAAGACAGATTGATAAAATAGATCAAAAATAGAGGATTAGAGCTAACTGGTGTTTATAGAATATTCACTTTACCTAAGAGGACACATATAGGTTGAAAGCAAAAGATGAAAAAGATGAATATAATTACTGTGTGTTGCAAATATGTATCAATAAAAAAATGACAAACATTCATGCCAATTGTTACCAAAATATAGCAAGGTAGCTATACTGATATCAAATAAAATATATTTTAAGTCAAAAGTTTTTACAAAAGAGAGACATTAATAATAATAAAAAGATCAATTTACCAATAACATTAGACATATATGGATCCAATACTAAACTTTGAAAGCTATGAAACAAAGTGATAAAATCAAAGCAGAAAGTGTAAAGCTATGTAATAATAGTAGAAGACTTTAATGATTCACTTTTTGTAGTTGATAAAGAACAGTACAGAAGATTGATCAGGGAACAGAAGATCCAACATTATAGGTCAGTTTGACCTAACATACATTTGCAGAGCACTGCATCTGATAAGGAGAATGTACATTTATCTCACTGGAGCAGTCACTGGATAGACTATATTCTAGGCCACAAAACAAATCTCTGCAGTTTTAAAAGGCTAGATGTCATTCCAAGTCCTTTCTCCAGAAAGAATATGGTGAAACTAGAATTCTAAATTCTGAATTCTCAGTTCTAGAATTCCAAATTCTATAGCAAATAGAAAAATGCAACAACCACAAATACAAAGAAGTTAAATAGCATATTATTAAAAGAATGCATTAAATAGCCAAAAGATTCAATGAGAAAGTCACAAAGGAAATTAGAATTGTTTTGAAAAAAACAAAGACAAAAAAATGACATACCCAAATTTAGAATATTTTGAGAAAATTGATAAAAGGGAAATTTACATCCATAAATGTATAAGTTAGAAAAAAGATAGATTTGAAATCAATAGCCTAATATTTTACCTTGAGGAATTAGAAAAAGAATAAACTAAATCCAAACTACCCAAAGAAAGGAAGTAATAAAAGTTGGAGCATAGCTATAATAAAAAATTCAGAAATAACTAGAAAAAATTGATGAAATCACAATTTCATTCATCAAAAAGATGAATAAAATTGACAAACATAGAGCTATATTGATCAAGGAAAAAAAGTTGAAATAACAAATAAAACAAGGACATAAATACTAATATTATAGAAATAAAAAGATTGTAAGAAAGCTTTATGAGCAACTGTACAACAACTTTACTAATACATATGAAGTGGAAAAATCCTGGAAATGAATATTAACTAAGACTGAATTATGATGAAATTAAAAATTTGGGAATACCTAAAACAAATAAGGAGATTAAGTCAATAACCATGAAAACGACATTCATGTCAAAGATATTAATGATTTCCCACATGTGAAAATCCCATACCTAACTTCATGTTCAATGATAAAAGACTGAAAAAATTCCCTATGATACTAGAAACAAGGATTCTCTGCATTGTTTCTTTTATTCAAAGTAGTACTGGGAGTCCTAGCCAAAACAATTAGGTAAGGAAGAGAAATAAAAGGAATCCAAACTGAAAAGGAAAGTTAAAAGTATCTCTATTTGCAGACAACATCTAATATGTAAATGATCTATACATGTATAGAGTATTATATGACTATAGCTTATGTATGTAGATGAACTTCCATGTAGAAAATCTTAATGATTCCAAGGCAGGTGGTAAATTTTCATACTAATAATGAACTAAAAGAAGCTGCAGAATATAAAACAACATGCAGAAATCAGTTGTATTTCTCCAGACAAACAATGAACAATCTAAACATCAAGTAAAGAAAATAATTCCAAAAAAGTAAGAAATCACTAGTTGATAAATTACATATTGTTATCTTAGAAGTAATTGTTCAAGTTACAAAATCAAATCACAAAAAGTGGACGATCAAACATTGACAGTATAAACTATTCTGTTTGATGAATAAAAACTTAGTAGTATGGTTATCTATCTTGCACACTTAAACATACATACAGTTATATCCTTTAGAGCACTTTCCCTTTCATTATTACAATATCTATTATACATTTTAGATCTTGTTACTTTTTCAGTTTTTTATTATTTTTTATACTAGAGAGACAAATATTTCTACCTTTTTTCTGTTTTGTTTTTTCTCTAAATAAAAAATAAGAACAGAAAAAAGAAAATAATTAAACTTACAGTAGCAACAAAAAATGAGAAATCACATAGAAATAAACTTAATAGGTAAAAACTTGTACACTGACAGTTATAAAACCATTGCTGCAAAAGATAAAGACAGAAATAAACGCGATGACATCTAATGTTCAGGGATTTATATACTTAATATTAAAATCAGAATTCTACAGATGGAACAATGCAATCCCTGTCAATATGCCAATGAAAGCCTTTTAGAAATAGAAAAAGTCATCCTAAGATTCATGCGAAATGCCAAAGGTTTCAAATAGCCAAAATAATTTTGAAAAAGAACAAATTTAGCTGTCTCACACTTGTTTCAAAATGTACTGCAAGCTACACTAACCAAAATAATATGATAATGGCACACATATAGATATAAAACCTATCTTGAGAGCCTAAAAATAGACTTTTACTTGTATGGGAATGATTTTGGGGGTGTTTTAAGGTCATTTAATGATTAAAAGATAATTTTTTCAAAAAATATTGCCTGGAAGACTAGGTATTTACATACAAAAGATTGAAGTTAGGTTTTTACCTAATGCTATATGTGTAAAAATTAGCTTAAAATTGACCCAAAACCTAAACATAAGATGTAAAACTATTGTATTCTTAGAAAAAAAAATATAGAATAAACACTCGACATAAAATTTGGAAATGCTTTCTTAGATGTGATGCTGAAAGTGTAGAAAACAAAGGGAAAAAATTGAACTTCATCAAAATGAAAATCTTTTGTGTGTTAAAGGTCATAACCAATGTGAAAAGGCAGCCTGCAGAATGGAAGAAAATATTTTTAAATCCTATACCTGATGGGAAGTTAATATTCAGTCCTAAAGGATTCCTACATCTGAATACAAAAACACCCCAACAAAAACCAAAATTAGAGCGGAAGCCTGCATCAGGGGTAAGCTGCCCGGAACCACCACCAAGGGCCTGCCCTGCCACCGGGAACTTAGCACAAGCCTGCATCAGGAGTAGGCTGCCCAGAACCTCCCCCGTGGGCTCGCCCTGCCACCGGGAACATCGAGGAGGCCCGCCCAAGACTGAAAACTGCCCTGGACTGCTTCAGCTGGGCCCGCCCCCCCACCTGGAACAGCAGAAGATCTCAGCGGGATTCAGTTAGTGTGAGAAAATTTGGAATTTTGCTCCCAGGTGGTGAACTTTGAACTACACTGGATTGACTGTATCAGTGTGTTGAGTATACCCCTAAAATAGAGGTGTACAGGGGATAAATAGGGCCAGTAGTAAAACCCCCTACAACTAACCATATGACTTTGTTGTGTCTGAAAAGAGTGTGTGTGATCCCCTCCTACACACAGAAAACACCAGGTAGAGTGAAAATGACAAAACAAAAAACCAAAATTCAGTCTCAAACATATAGTTCATCAGAAGCAAGTATAGGAGACATTGAAATAGAGGACCCCAAAAGTAACACACTGGGAATCTCTGAAAAGATAGTGAGTGAAATAAAAAAAAACTGCATCAGGCTATAGAGGAAATCAAATTAGAAGTAGTCTCTCATGTAAAGATAGAAATAACAACTTTAGTAAAGGAGTTGTTGAATGCAGCTAAAGAAGAACTAGAGAAAAAAGTACATGAGCATGGGAAACTGATTGAAACTTTGAATGAACAATATAGAAAACAAGCAGAATTCATGAAACAAACTCAAAGAGACATCCAAGAAACCAAAAATTCTATTGAAAGCGTGCAAAACCGCCTAAAGGAAGCTGAGGATAGGATTTCAGACCTTGAGGACAGAATCACAGTTAGTGATCAGGAAAGGATAGAACTTTGAAAAATAACAAAGTAGCATGAAATGACAATCCAGAAGCTTCATGATGATGTCAAGAGCAACAATATAAGAATTCGTGAAGGGCATTAGTGAAGATAGAGGAGTCTAGGCAAATGACATACATATTTACAGAAAAAATAGCAGAAAATTTCCCAAACATGGGGAAAGAATCTGATATGCAACTAAGTGAGGCATATAGAACACCAAACAGTCACAATCAACATAAATCCACACCCAGACACATAATAAAGATCTCAGACATACAACATAAAAACAGAATATTAAAAGCTGCCAGAGAAAAGACACAACTCACCTATCAAGGAAAGCCTGTTAGAATCATGGCAGACTTTTCAGCACAAACCCTCAAGTCAAGAAGAGCTTGGAGTGAGGTATTTCAAGCCCTGAAAGAAAACAACCTTCAACCCAGACTGATGTACCCAGAAAAACTTTCATTCAAATTTAATGGAGAAACAAGATACTTGCATGACAAAGAACAACTGAAGAAATTCATGTCCACCAAACCAACCCTTGAAAGAGTACTGAAAGACATACTAGACAGAGATCAAAATGACACAATCCCCAAAACAACAACAGAAAGAAACCACCAGGTAGGATAAGCAATTAAATAAGAGGAAAAGCAGAAAGAAACAACTGGAACATAACATGGCAAAGTCAAGCCAGTACATGGAAATCCATATGGAGAATTTTCAGAAGACTAGGATTGGAAGCCCCATTCAATCCAGCTATCCCCCTGCTGGGTATTTCCCCCAAAGAACTGAAAAGTTCATATCACAGTGATATATGTGCACCCATGTTCATAGCTGCACAATTTGTGATAGCTAAATCCTGGAAACAACCAAGATGCCCATCAACTGCAGAGTGGATGAAAAAGATGTGGCATTTTTATACAATGGAATATTACTCAGCTATAAAAAAGGATGACCCTGAGGCCTTCATAGGCAAATGGAGACAACTTGAGACTATCCTCATTAGTGAAATAAATAAGAATCATATTTGTAAATTTCATATTGTGTCTCTAGTGTAAAAAGTAAATAAGAACTATAAGAGTAATAAAACCAAAATGTTTATTTCCTATTGTAAAAAAGAGAGGAAAAGAACGTGCTCTAAGGGATATAACTGCATG
>PVLA01015661.1:0-24218 GCA_004027455.1 Hydrochoerus hydrochaeris
TTTCTTTTCTTTTCTTTTCTTTTCTTTTCTTTTCTGTTCATTGATTTTTCAGTACCAGGAATTGCACTCAGGGCCTCAGCACATCTAGTCGGTCCCCCAGTGCCCGAACTCACTCCACACCTTAGATTCCCAAAAACCTGGAAATGTTTGAGCACAGGGTATCTGCATAATGTAATCACAAAAAAAGCAAAAAATTTGGTGAATTACACACATCCCCATGTCTTCAAGTTTTTGCTCTGATTTTACAGAGAATTCTTAAATTCAGCCAATAAATCATCTATTTATTTGTATTCTACCAACCAGATGGATAACCAAAATTCCAGCCATCTTTTCTTGAAGGTATTCTACAAGGGATATTTGAATGTCACTGTTGGTTTAATTTGCTTTCCTGATGATTGGGAACGTTGTGCTTCTTTCGTGAGGTTTGCATATACATGTATCTGTACTACATAATGAAATATTAGAAAAATATATAATGCATTCAATAAATGCAGGTAAAATTTTGTCATGATTTTTTCCTGCCATTGCCAGAGTTTTAAATATAACATTTTTGAGTATTTCTGAGAACAACTTTCTATTCTGCCTCGCAGAAAAGTAATTGCTGTCTCCAATTAGAGCAATGTAATAGCATTACTTCCATGATTGTGCTTAATATGAATACATGTATTTTTTTACAGATTTTATCATTTTGACACCTAAAAGGAATGAAACTTATTGTGTATCCACTTGTTCAGCCTCACTGCACAGTTCTGAGAAATATTTATTGTAGCACACAGATACAGTTGCTAAATTTTCATCATCCACTCAGCATTATGTTTTAAGAATCTAACATCGTAAATAACCCTCACTTATGATAGATGTTTGAGACCTTTTAATTTACATCTCTTTTGTTCATTAACGTTTTTCATTTTTAATTTCTTTTTAAAAACTTTATGGTACTACCCGTACCCTTCTACTTTAAGGGCATAAGTTAGGTTATGTCAAAGAAACAGACATAAAAAATCAAAAAAGAAATAGACATTTAAGTGTTTTCTCATTACTTTCAACCTAATACATAATGACATAGTGACAAGTTTTTCTTTTCTTCCCAAGCCGCCAAATCTGAAGTTCCCAGCCGGGCTTGATGTTGCATTCCTATAATCCGTGCACTCGGGAGGCCGAGGCAGGAGGATCTTTGCAAGTTTGAGACCAGCCTGGGCTACAAAGTCAGCCCAAGGCCAGCCTGAACTGCAAAGTGAGACCCTGTCTCAAAAAGACAAAAAAAAATTGAAGTTCCTGTCATATACAAATGAAGTTTCACAATTTACCACAAGTTTGACACCATTGAAAGTTGTGAAATCTCAATTCCTGACTGATGCTGTGAAATCAAAAGTCAAGTATATATGAACTTAGGATTTTCTGAGCAAGAGGATTTAACCTGGAAAATCATGTTTTACTTTGCATTTTTCCTGTAGAAATGAGCATTCATGTATTCTACCTATGTTTTCCAATGGAAAATATCTACATGTGTTATAAAAATGGATGTGTGCCTTGTATTTATTATTACCTTCTCTGCTATGTATGTCATAAATTGATGGTTAAAAATTTAAATTTGACATTTGAAGCCAAATTCTTTGTGACGAGGTAATTCAAAATTCTGATTTTTTTTTTAGCTTTTCCTTCAAAATTTGTATCCAATAAAATGCTCATGCTTAGCGGGGAGTAATGAGGCACGCCTGTCATCCAAGCACGCGAGAGGCTGAGGCAGAAGGATCTCTATGAGTTTGAGGTCAGCCTGGGCTACTTTGAGAGTTCAAGGCCAGCCTGAACTGCACAGAAAAACCCTGTCTCCAAAAAAAAATAAAGAAATAAATTTAAAAAGTTTGAGATCTTAAGAGGCAAAATAGTGAAAACCTCACACACCACGATCCCCATACCATACCATTTCCAAGTTACCTTCTCTTGGCAATGCAAAGCAGAAAAATCCCCTCCATGACTTCAGTTTCATTATCTGTTTCCCTTCACGAATTAGCAAATTAAGCACTCTCTGGCTCTTTATGGGCTTGTACTTAAAATAACAAGGAGCATTGCTTTTGTTATATTCAGTGGCTGGGAGAGAGTCCAATATGTTTATTTCTATTCCCCTCTTAGCAACCTGCTGATTCCCCAAGGAATAGTAAACTGCTGAGTTCTCAACTAGGAGGCTGTTTCCCATGAGTATGTTGGTCCCTCTCGGTCAGTATACCAGTCGAGCACACATTTCTCTTTTTTATTTTTCCTTTTGCATTCACCTGAATTCTTCCCACCCACACAGAACCCTTCCTGTGACAGGAGCATAGTATGTCTCCTAGCCTGTGCAAGTGCTTGCTATTGCTGCACTACACAAAGCCCCACCAACTGAGTTATTTTAAGCATGCCCCATTGATTATCTTGCAGTTTTATGCAAGCAGGAGGCTCTTGTAGCTCTGGAAGCCAAAGTCAAGGCAGGTTGCAGTTCTTTCTGGAGGCTGGAGGACCTTCTCCATTTCCAAGTCAACCAGGTTGCTGGTAGAATTCCATTTCTTGCAATCATATGACTCACCACTCAAGTCCTTGATGGGTGGAAACCAAGAGTTCTCCCCGGATCCTACAACCTCCTTCTTTCTGGAAATGTAGCACTCTCTTCCCTCCAAAATATCCATTCATGATCGGAAGCCCCTTTCTCAGATCACATGAATGCACTGTCATGTCATCTTCTGTTTCCCACCGGGAAGGACTCATGTGATTCGATTCGACTTCTCTTGATAAAGCTCCACATCTCGAGTCTACAACTAAATCTCATCTACAAAATTCAACTTACAAGGAAGCCAACTGCAGACCTGGCCAAGATCCCCAGTGTCCCTAATGAGTGAAGGCTGAAATAAATGAGACAAGCTGAGGAATGGATAAAAAAAAATTGTGGTACTTTTATACAATGGAGTACTACTCAGCTATAAAGAATGACCACATGGAGATATTTATAAATAAGTGGATGCAACTTGACTTCATAGTCATAAGTGAAATAAATCAAACTCACATGTATAAATACCATATAGTCTCTCCAGTGTAAGGAATAGTAAGAGTACAGAAGATTTTATGGTAATCATGGTTCCCCATTATATTGCTTTGAAGTCTTATAACGTTTTCATTCATTGGTTGCAATGGTTTTATTCTGTTTTGTTTGTCCTTATTATGTGTGATGGTGTGAACAGCTACTTTGAAGAAAACAAGACATTATGGCAGCCCTTGCTGATTTAATAGTATCTTGCTCTGAAGTCCTACCATGCTTTTATTTTTCTATTACCATGGGTTCTATCATGTTGTGTCTTACTGGATTTTAATATGTGTGAGAGTGTAAACAAATTTTTTATGGAAAATGAGATATTATAGTAGCTATTGTTCATCTTCTGTTATTTGGCTCAGAATGCCTTGTAATAGTTCCATTCTCTTGAATGCTTTTATTGTATTCTGCTATGTTTGATATTGTTGTATGTGAAGCTAAGTTCAACTATTTCAAAGAAAGAGACATTATGGTAGCTACTGTTGATATCCAATTGTCTTGTTGTGAAGTGCTGTGTTGCTTGTATTGTTCTGTTCTGATCTGCTTTGTTCTGTCCTCTTTTGTTTTAGTCTCTGTAAAATAAAATTTATGGTAAGAGTGAGACAGCAGGAATGAGATGCCTGCAGCTGCCTTCTCTAGCTAGTTAAGTGGGGTTGGAGCTGAGCAGCCTCAGCTGTGGCCTTATCTTGCAGTTAGAAGAGTCTCTGGCCTCACCGGCCACTACAGGCCTCCGCCAGGACTAGCGATTCATAGAGGTTCACTTGCTCTGGATCTGCAGGCCTTCTCCAGACAAGGGGCTTAGGCCTGGGACAGACTCGCAGGTAAACATAGAAAGCAAATTGGTTGACTTTAAACTCTGCCTTGAGCCGCTTCATACAGTTCTGCAGCAGAAGCCAGACACCATTCCGAGATCCCAGGTACGCACATCTCCCAGGGTTCGCGGTTCCACTCGGCGCAAACACAGGTCTGTGAGCTGGAGGCCCTTTGCACCTCCAGAGCGGAGAAGAACCTACGATGCTGGTGCAGATGGTGACTCTGACGGGGGTGCTCACAAAGGCAGTGGCAGGAAGAGTGTGAAGACGGAGACTAGGAAGCGGAGATGGTGAGGACAGGTGTGACGCTGGTGCCAAGGGCCACTGCAACGATGAAGGTGGCCGTGGCGGTGGGGATGAAGCTGGTGGCGATGCCAGTCTTGAAGCCCAAGGTGGTACCAGTTTCCACACCTGGGTACGGAAGACAGAATAACCTCCAAGCCGGAGCAACCCAGTGCTCAAACTGTCATCTTGAAGTCTTAGCTGGGAGAAGAGCTCTACAGCTGCAGTGCAGACGGGAGGTTTGGCTGCACGAATAATCCTAGGTTACCTTCGTGGGTCCTCAGTGTCACGTATCGAGTGCAGGGTTTTGGCGGGAACAGCTCCACATCTTCCTGTTGCGTGCGTAGCTAGCGGGAGAATTGCAGTATCTCAAGGAACGTGGATGCTCCGCTTGTACTTTAGCGCTTTATTTCTCAGTCGCTATTTATGGTGTATTTACTCTATTTATCCAGTGACGCCAGGAATTCAATCCCAGGCTTTTGTGCCGAATTACTTTGCCAGAGTTCCTTCCTCTTCTTCTCCCTTCCCTTCCTTCTCCCTTTCTCTCCTTCCTTCTTTCTTTTCTTTCTTCCTTCCTTTCTCTGAATCTTGAGACAGGGTCCTGCTAAATGGCCACACACGCCAGACATGGTGGCTCACACCTGTCATGTCAGCACTCGGGAGGCTGAGGCAGGAGGATCATTGCAAGTTCGAGACCAGCCTGGGCTACAAAGTGAGCTCAAGGCCAACCTGAACTACATAGTGAGATTCTGTCTCGAAAAGACAAAAATAGATTTTAAAAAGTAAATCATTGTTAGACAGAATGAGAGAGAAAATAAAAGAAAGAATCACTGAAAGGAAAGGAAGAAAGAGAGAAAGAGAGGAAGGAAGGAAGGAAGGAAGGAAGGAAGGAAGGAAGGAAGGAAGAAAGAGGTACATCACCCAAGCAGGGCTTGAACTTGTGACTTTCCTGTCTCAGCCTTACAAAATGCTGCATTTCAAAGCCTGTGTCTCCATGACAGCTGACTTTTGAAGATCAGTTTTAATGCGCATCACCATATTTCTTTCCAAACTATCTGAAGATACATGTATTTTGCAGGTGCTTTAATACTTATCGCCATATTTCTTTCCAAAATACTTGAAAACTCATGCATTTTGCAACGGTTCTTTTACAATATATGAGAACTGCAAGAGCCCTCCTGCCTGTGTACCTGGGAGCAGAGTAACCTTTTCCAGCCTGCTCGGAGCTCAGCGGTGCGTCGTAGAAACTCCTTCAGCCCTGCCAGGTTTAACCCACTTTGCCCTTTTTAAAATCCCACCTGCATTCATTGCCAGTGGTTCCCGCCACCAAATTAACGCAGCTTTAGCTCTGAAAGCCGCACCAGAGTATTAACTTCCATTCCTGGAAGTCAAAATCCCAGGTGGTGCTCAATTGGTTCAAATCAAACCTGTTGCAGACCTGACCCTAGCAGAAGCCCCTCAGGGAAAACCTGGATTTTGCCCTTTGGCATTTTGTGTCTCCTAGACCTGGAGGCTTTGCTGCTTAGAAAACTGCAGGATTATGGTGGCTCCTCCGTCTAACTAAACCTTCCACCTTGCTTACATAGATAGCATAACTTAGGATGAATGCTAACTCAGATCCTCTACCGAATTATCAAGTCGGTCCGTTACAGCCTCAGATCCTGCATGTGTTAACACCACACATGAGTATAAATATCCCAAAAGATTTGCCATTGCAGTGAACATATACAGACATTCCACACTGCTCACAATAAAGTGGGTGCATTCATAATATAATACTTAGCTTTCATTATGAGTCATTTAGGGATGATTGAACTATACAGAGGAATATTTCTGGGCTGTGAGCAAACTTTTCACCACTACATGTAAGGGACTTATGTATTAGCAGATTGGATATTCAGGGGTTTTCTGGGGCCGGTCCCACACACATAGTGTTGACTGAATATTCTTCCTAAGAAGTATCTTTATTCTGTACTTTGCCTTGGATTAATTACCATTCCATCTTACACTGAAGGAGACAGAACCAAAACTACTAATATAAACACTTTCTTATACCCTGAGCTTTGAAAAATCACCATAAAACTCAGTTTGACACAAATCATAAATTATACTCCTTTACCGAGCATGCCTACTGCACATTCACAGGACAATTTGAAGATTCATTGAATTTGCTTTTGTTACATTTGACTTGGGCAGGAGAAAGTCAGAGGATGGCCTGAGCTTTGGAAAACTACTCAGGATTGCAGAGATAGTATCATTTTGTCATGAGTAGATTTCTTGGAGAGAATTTCTACATCTGGCTTTCAGAACATAATTTGGAAAAGAAATTGTTTTGTCGTGGGAAACAGGAGGTGTTTAGTGTCACTCTATTAGCTGTCTTACAGACTAAAGAAGGGATTTAACAATTGAGATTCATTCTTTTATTCTTGGACTTCACCCCTCCCTCACTTCCTGAAATGATGTAAACCAACTAGTGCTAAATTTATATATTTTGTCTGAAAAACATTTTTTTTCTCTAAAGACACTCTGCATGTGTAAATGGTGTAGCTGAACATCATAATGGTTAATTTTCCTAATGAAAGAAATTTTGTACACCTTGTTTTTGGAAAATTATGGATTACATCAGACATGTGGGATACTAAAATGCATTTAATTATATGGGGCTTTGCTGAATAATTCACAAGTGGTTTCATAAATGATCTTTTATGCCGTGTGACAGCTTAAAAACAGTTCTATTTTACTGATGTTTTATTTTCCATTATCCCAGCGTTTCAAAATGTAATCGAAATCTCAATGGAGTGGATCATTTCTGCCTATGTCTTGGGTTTTGGGGTTTCATTGATTTAATTGGACTCTCCAATATATATTGATCAAATATTTATTATCTGGCAGGTTGTTTTATTTCTGACCTTTAATCTGAAAGCAGTAGTTTATGGAAATGAAGGTTATTTTATACCCCCAAAGTCCTTAAAGCTCGCTCTGATAATACATCAGTGCAAAGAGCCATGAATTAGTTCCCATGGAGAAGGGACTCACGTATTCACCACACACTGCAACGGCAAATTCTCCAAGTTATACGCTCAGCAAGGTAAGACCTAGGGGGTTACCAGTGGCGTGCATAAATGACAACCTGTGTAGTAAACACCTGACTGCACTTGTTTTTATAAATAAAGTTTTATTTGCAATGCGCCCACCCCAGATATTTTGGGCTGTAATACAGGAGACTAAGTTCAGGACCTGTACATCAATCTACTTGTTCCTGAGTATGTAAGTCCTCCTCTATCTGGAGCTTTGTACGAAATTTACCAACCTTGCTGTGAGGGTTCTGGCTGCTTATATTTTAAATTTGATGGGAACAGGAAAATGTGAGAATTCAGTCGTGGCATTTGCCATACAATGCAACAACGACACAAAAAAATCTGGACGTATGATTAAGAGCTGACATTTTCCTTCTCACAAAAAGTGTCGATAAGATAGCATGTTCTGAAACCCCAACAATAAAAATAAGACTTTGGGCTTTTAAATGACATCGCCTGCATTGGGGGACGGGTGCGCTTTTGTCCTTTACGCACAAGTGAATTCATGGGTTTTATTCCTACCATAGGGAAATGGTCCCTGCAGAGATAATAGAAACGATTCCATATATCAGAAGCCCAAACTTCGTAATCGGGAGACGTCATACAGACCAGCAGGAGGGTATGCAAGGTCAGCCTTGGACTTCGGCGGAACCCAGGAATTCAGAGTATGGATTTTCTGAAGTTTTGACCATTTTTTAAAACAAACTAACCATGACATATTCTTTTGTGTGTGAATCGGTGCCATTTCATTCAACATCAAGACTCACAGAATCACCTTATGATCAAGATTCAAAACTCGAAGGGAAATGTATCAGGCATCGAAGCTTAAGTATCACAATTTCTCTGATATGATAAAGCCAGTATATAAATAAAGAGCAAACTAAAAGATAATAGAAAAAAAGAAGATTGATTTTTTTTTTTTTTTGCATGATAAACGCAGACCAAGAGATGAAGGAAGGAGATGAAAAAATAACTGAGATTTGTTCTTTTCGTGTCCTGGTTCCCGTCACAGAAACATTCTTTACTACAAATGCAGACTCATAAAAATAAAGATTCCTCAAGTTGGAATTTTTGTATCTATTTGCAACTTTCCTGTCTCAGCCCTCATAGTTTCTATTTGTAGTTATTAAGAATTCTTTTAAAAAGTTAAAAGTTTAATAAAGAAAATTCAAAATGGTTCCATCAAAAAAAAAAATCTCAGTAAATTTCTTCTAAGACTGACCAGTTACTCTGGCCAACACTAATCTTCACCCTCACTTTGATATTTTGTGGAGGTGAGGATTTTCTACATGGAATTATGCAGCAAAAGAGTTCATTTTGAGTTTTCTTAAGTCTTCTTTGCCTGTAGATAGTTGTTTACTATTACTGACTTCTATTCGATAGCACAAATGTACCAGAGTTTCTTACAACAGTCATTTTTCCATTATGAATAAACCTGCTCCTAACTCCAGTGCACAGATTTCTGCATGGACCTGTGTCTTCAAACTTGCACAGAACCCTGGACACCCCGAGCCCTTTATTTCTTAGCGTGATGATTAATTTGCTATACATCACACGAGCATATTGAACCGGAATCCTACGGTTATTGAGAAATGCAGGTTAACTTTGTTTGAAGAAAAAAATGTATGTCAAGACATTTTAACACATTTTTAAAAAAAATTTATTTGAAAAAGTTTTAAATATTGGGTGTTGATTTTCTGAAGCTTTTCTGAATATCAGTTTCGGTAGTTTCTTTTTTTGTGTGTCTGGTCTAAGAAGTCTTCACTCATTAGGCCACTGAGTTATTAAGTTATTATATTTATGAATATGTATTAGTTTATATTTATAATCTTAAAATTATACATCACTAATATTTTCTCCAAGATTTTAAAACGTTTCCTTACTGTATGTTTGGAACACATAATCAATCGATTCTTTATGGCAACTGGTAATATAATTGCTGCATCTTGATCTCTTTCATTCCCCCTTCCTGTCCCTTCCATACACCCCAAGATTCTTCCCATTTCTCCAGGCTCGTTTGTTTCCTATGATCCGTCTTTTATTATTTTGCTGGTCGTATTATTTATACTTTGTGTTTCTCACGTAAGAGAAGCCACGTGATATTGAAGCTTGTGTGTCTGATTTGTTTCACTTAAAAGCACGGCCTCAAGGTGCATTCATTTGCCTAAAATGACTCGAGTTTATTCTTCGTGAATGCCTAGAACTCCATTGCGTAGAAACCCCTTTTTTTTTTAAACCCATGTAAACCACTGACGAGCATGCAGGCTACTTCCAAGATTTAGGCTGCGTTGCTATACATGACCGCACATGAATCACCGAACTTTAACGTCATTAACTTTTTTGAGAACACAAACTCGAAGTCGAATGGCTGTGCCCACCGAAATTTCTACTTTGAGTTTTTTGAAGAATTTCCACACTGACTTCCATCCTTCTTGAACTCAGCACTCCCACTAGTGTAGAAGAAAGCTTTCCCCTGACCCCCAACCCACGTGTGGTGCTTTTTAAAATTTTGTAAACACTCATGTCTTTGTCCACTTGCAAGTTTTATTTCTCACTATTTCTCATGACTAGTGTGTGGATTTGCATTTGTGAATATTCACCCTGGCTATGGATTTTTCAGGATTCCTTATTGACGTTGGTCAGTATAGAGTGTTTCCAAGTCTGTATGCAAGAAAAATTGTGTTAAAATACAAGAACATATTCAACATGTCAGACGTCTCTTTCTCTTTCTCAAACTTTACAACTATAACTTTAAAAAACACACCATCGGGAGACATACCACGCAGACAGAGCATCTGGGAATCTTTATTACAATACAGAACACACCAGCTCCAAACTCTGCAGAAGGTCACTACTATACCCAAACCCACACGGTTTAAAGCTACAAAGTTACAATCGAGGAAACTGAGTCACACCCAGCAGGGCAATACCGCGTTTATTACATCGAATGTGTCTTGAAGATAGCTTCCATTGCACACAATCAGGTATCACAAAAACTCGAGAGTAAGGAAATTATTTCTTTCATCATCAAAGTTCAAACGTCCACGTAGGCCATCCGTGCAATTTAGATAATGCTTTAAAAAAATTATGAAGACGGTAATTTGAATCCTAGAATTACCTTCATGAAGACAAGGGTGCTCACCGAGAAGACGGAAACCTTTATCATAAAATTAATTCCAACTGAACTCTACCTCAGAAGCATAGATCAGGCTGTGTGTAATATTCCAAAGCAAAATTGAAACATCTCACCTAACGATAACCCGTAGACACATCATGACCACATAAAGTTCGTGATAAATTCTCCATAGCCAGACATCAAACAGGAATTTTCTAGGACAGCAAGAACAAAGAGCAGATACCCAGAGCTTCTGGAAAGCAAGCATTCGATGCATCTGGGCTATTTCTGCAGACACCAAGGGAGGTGGGGATTCCCCCTGTCCAACAACCTGGGTCAGTAACAAGGCCATGGAGCAGACAGCCCTGAAAAGAGATCCCAACATCAGCTCAGCAATGCTTCCCCAATCCTGTAGGTGTGCAGACCCCACGGGGGCTCTGAATTCTCCCAACCCAGGAACCCAAACACTGTGGGCCATCAGCAGAAGAAGACCCATGATTGAACCCACAGAGGTCCCATGAGCAGTTAACTCAGGACATTTCACTTACATTATGCATAATTTATACAATTATATTATGTATACGCTATTATGTCTTATATGTGTGTATATGTATGTATATATAATTGTTTCTCTTTTTTCTTTTTCTTTCTCTTTTCTCTTCTTTCGTTTCTCCTTTGCCCTATGGGGGAGAATATTCAATACCTCAAACTAAGATCAGTATAGCCTAAGAGGAGGTCAGTGTCTTACCACAGTGGTACTAGTAACAGTAAAACAGCACTGTCAACAATTCAGAAAATGTTCAAATGGAAAGGTGCACTCCTGTAATGACACCTACTCAGGACGCTGAGGCAGGAGGTCTGCTAAGTCAAGTCCTGAGGGATTCCTTCTTTTTTTTTTTTTTTTCTGTACCGGGGATCGAACTCATGACCTTGCGCTTGCCAGGCAGGTGGTTACTCCGCAGAGCTGAATCCTCTGTGCAAGATTCCTTCTGAACTTAAAAATAAGACAACACTAAAATAAGTTCAAAAAGTGTTGGGTTTGTAGCTCATTCCCAGTACTGCAAAACTAACTAAATAAATAAATACAGAAGGTATCAGAATAATAAAAAAATCACTATTGGAATAAAAATCGATAAAAAGATTTTCTTTAATCCTGACATGGATAAAGCCCTCTTACAGTAATCCTCCCGAAGATTATGCTGAAATCGTTTAAAATCCACCTTCATTATAAGAATTCAATAGGACAGTACACTCCGTCATTTATAAAATAGTATTTATGCATGTGAAGTTCACAGGAAAATATTTGGAGTTCACCGAGCATTCAGTAGGAGGTCTTTGGTCACACTTTTCCTCCTCTGCAGCTATGAGTTTTTTAAAAAGAGGAGGAAAAGTTTTCTGGGTGAAATTACTGGTTATTCTGTTTTCCTAATGTTTCCATATATTTTCTTTCTCTGAAGAGATTGGCTTGTCTGTTGGCTAATGAAGCGATCACATCGGTTCCAAGGTTGATGAAAATTCTCAAAGTCTGTGTCACAGTGACATGGACCGTTAATACCAATTCGATATGGAAAATCATGAATGGAAGACACAATATGAAATGAATGAAAAAACTTGCCATTTACACACACATGCGTGCACACACACACATGCGTGCACACACACACATGCGTGCACACACACACACACTGATCATGGCTATACATCCTTCCTTTCCCTTGCAGATTCCCACAATTGCAGTTGGAAGGATTCCACGTGTTCTGAGTCCATACTATTGGTAACCAATTCTCTTGTCCAAATTTGAATGCATCTTTTATTCTTCTTTATTAATTTACCCCTGTCTTGGTTGATGTTACACGTTTTATCTTTCCCGGGTAAACTTTCATCTGTGTCTCACTACCAAATAGCATAACTCTCTGGGCATATTCTGAGCTTGTATCTGCTCATGCAAGTTTAAAAATGGAATCTTTTCTACTAAGTTGGTCATCACCTAAATGTATAAAGATTTATCATTCTTGAAGAAAATTACATCGTTTTGTGTGTGTTTGTTTGTTTTGGGACAGGGTCTTGCTATGCAGTTCAGGTTGACCTTGAGCTCATTTTGTAGCCCAGGCTGGTCTCAAATTTGTAACAATTCTCCTGCTTCAGCCTCCCAAGTGCTGGGATTACAGGTGTGCAGCACCATGCCTGGATAATTTTGTAGAGTTTTTTCTCACTCATTTTCATATGTTAGTGTATTTTTTTACTGCCTTGAAAAATAACCATTAGTTTTATTTCATTTCCTATATTATACATGTTATACATTTTACCATTCTGTGACCTTAAAGTTTAATCATTGATTCACAACTAACAGGAAAACAAAATACAGCGGGTTTTTATATTTGTGCCAATTGAATCTTAATAAATCCTCCCCAGTTAGTTCACTCACTTTTCCACTGGACCTAAAAAGACCCAACACCCACAGTTTAAATGACGAAAGATTTATTTTGGCTCACGGTATCAGAGGGGTCAGTCTGCATGTATCCATTGACAATAATCCATTGTGATGAGCTTTCTCCTGTTTGGGCAGGGTTGGAGTGTCATGCTCATGGGGTGATCTGTGTGTAGAAGCCTGTACAGAAGCCTAGTTGAATGCAAGTGTAGGGCAATCCCTAGAAACATCTAGGCTTCACACCAGGTAGTCTTGAACCACACGGCAGGAACTGGGATCCCACAGAGAACATGTGTGATGTTGCATGATAGTCCTATCTTTTTCCTGGGTATAAACCTGACTCCTCTCTCAGACCTTCCTCTACCAGCTCTTCCTGAAAGCCTGTCTGCTCTTTGCAGAAGTTGGATTGCCAGATAGTCTAATATTTCTCTTCTGTTTTGCTCTTGGGTTTATTCGTGTTTTTCTTTTCTCATATAAGAGAAACCATGTGGTCTTTACCTTTCTAGATCTTACGTACTTCCCACAGGATGAGGGACTCAAGGTCCATGCGTTTTCTTGCAAATGGTGTGTTTCACTCTTTTGATGCCTGAATTATACATAGGACCTTTTCTTCATCTGGTCATCCGTTAGCAATGCGCTAAACCAGCAGCGGCAAAGCCACGTGTCTTGGTTACTTTCCTCTCATTGCTGGGACGTGACACCCAACACCCAAAATGAAAGAGGGAAAGGTTTATTTATTTATTTTATCTAGAGGAAAAAAAAGCAAAGAAGAAAAAAGGTCAGAAATCATACAGAATTTAAAAAGATAAAAAAAACCAGCAAGAAATCACTAGTTGATACATTACGTATCGTTATCTTAGAAGTAGTTGTTCAAGTTACAGAATCAAAGCATAAAAATGGACAATCAAACAATGACAGTGCAAACTATTCTGTTTGATCAACTAACAAAAACTTAGTAGTATGGTCATCTATCTTGCACAGTTATACATACAGTTATATTCTTTAGAGCACTTTCCTCTCATTATTACCATATCAATTGTACATTTTGGATCTTATTACTCCTTCAGTTTTTATCATTATTTTTATATTAGAGAGACAATATGATATTTACAAATGTGTGTCTGATTTATTTCACTTATGAGGATGGTCTCAAGTTGCCTCCATATACTTATAAAAGCCTCAAGATCATCCTTTTTTATAGCTGAGTAATATTACATTGTATAAAAATACCACAGTTTTTTCATCCATTCTGCCATTGATGGGCATTTGGGTTGTTTCCAAGATTTAGCTGTTACAATTTGTGCTGCAATACACACGGGTGCACATACATCACTGTGGCATCATCTTTTCTATTTTTCTGGGAAAATAACCAGGAGAGGAATAGCTGCATTGAATGGAACTATTAAAACAGAAACATTAAATCTATTGGAAGACAAGGTAGGTAGAAATCTTGGAGACATAGGAGCAGGCAGAAGATTCATGAAGAAAACATAAACCACACAGGACACACTTTAAAGATTCAACAATAGGGATTTCATCTTATTAAAAAGTTTTTGCACTTCAAAAGAAATCACCAGTAAAGTGAAAAGAAAACCCTCAGAATGGGAAAGAATTTTAGCCAGCAACCCCTCAGACAAATGACTTATACCCAGAACATATAAAGAACTGAAAAACATCTAGCCCCACAAATTCAAAGACCCTGTCCAAAAATGGGCATCTGAGATGAACACACAGTTCTCAGAGGAAGATATACAAATGGCAAATAAATACATGAAGAAATGTTCACCATCACTGGTCATTCGAGAAATGCAAATTAAAACAGCATTGAGATTCCACCTCACTCCGTAAAGAATAGCTGCCATCAAGAAATCAACTGATAACAAATGTTAGTGAGGCTGCAGGGAAAAAGGAACACTGCTCCGCTGTTGGTGGGAGTGTAGACTGGTGCAGCCACTGTGGAAATCAGTATGGAGATTCCTCAAAAAACTAGGGAAAGGTTTATTTAGCTCACTGTTTGTGGAGGTTTCAGTCCATAGTCAGCTGGCTCCAAGGCAGGGTGCCATGGCACTGGGGCAACACTTCAAGGCAGCAGAAGACAGCAAAATCAGCCAGAGCCAAAGGTGGGCAGAGCCAGCCTCTTCTCCTCCCTTGTGTGTATGCTGGCAACTCCCCAGCACTCACAAAATCTCCTTGCCCTCCTCTTGCACAGGCTGAGGATGTTTACAAAGTAAGAACCCTGGCTCCCTGGCTCCCTGGCTCCCTGGGTGTTATCTCTAAAAGCTCTGTCAGGCTGAGCAACCCTGCTAGTGTTAAGCTACTCAGAGTCACTATATGTTATGTTGTTTGGAAGCAAAAGACGAACATCTATCAGCACTCTTGACACATTGAGGGCGGCCTGAAGCAAATCAATATCAAGTAGAAAATTCCTGATCACATCATAACCTAGGAATGGAGAAGCTTTGGCCAACTCTTGCTACGGGTCTGTTTCACTTGCGCAAAATGCAAGACAGAAAACTGCATTGCTAACCTCTTCTAGTTCATCAAAAGGAACAGTTTGTGCTCTCACAGTTTGACGGTTTGATCTATTTTCTCATGTCTAAATCTTATAACCTAAACAACTACTTCTCAGATAACAATATGCAATGTATTCACTAGTGTGAATTTCCTTTTTTTTTTTTTTGTAATTCCATATCATTTCTTTTTTTTAACAACAGCATAACCTTTATGGGGTGATGCGTAGGTGACGAGTCCTCGTGTGATAATTGGGGTTTTTTTGTGCTTGTTTTGGTTTTGTTTTTGAAATAGGGTCTCCCTATACAGTTCAGCCTGGCCTTGAGCTCACTTTGTAGCCCAGGCTGGTCTCCAACTTGCAATGATTCTCCTGCCTCAGCCTCCTGAGTGCTGGGATGACAGCCATGTGCTACCATGGCCGACTTAATAATTTATTTAAGCAGATATGTGCTTTAAAAATACACGTTAGGAAGCCTGCGATGGGCTATGTTGTATTTATTAGAAATATTTCCATTTGACTGTTTGATTATAACAATGGAATGCATACACTAGAAACTTCTAAGTACACTGGTTTCATAAGAGATGGAGGTAGACCACATTTATTCTGTCAGACAAACAAATGAAGTTTGCACTTTGTCCCTTTCCCCCTCTAATTATAGAAAGTTAAATAATGTATGGCCGTGAAAAATATTTCTAATAGATCTATCTTTTTGTTATTTTTTTAAAAAAAATAAAAATAAAGGATAAAAAAACTCCAGGACACAGAGCCACATCTTCCATTCACCTGTCCATTACGAAGTCTCTATAGGGTCCCAAACGTCTGCAGATTTCACTGGAGAATTTTCTCCAGCGGTACCGTGTTTCAGGGAAGTTGCAGGTTTTTCAAATCGACGAAGCCATGGGCTTCCCTCCTCTGCTTTACGAAAGAGGACTATTTCCATTTTTTGCTCACGGAGCATGCTGGTGTTAGCTTTATAAATCACATTCAGACCACACATGTATAAGCTATGTGCGTACATTTATGTCAAATAAAGTTCCAGTGTTGTAGATCCTCTGACTTCTCCTGTAACCTCAGTAGCGGTAACTGGCTTGCAGTAGCAGTAACTGGCTTTCAGTAGCCAATACAAACTGAGGAGTTGAACGTTTTCAGGTATTAAACCCATGTCTTCAGTCCCTGTCATACGAGGTGGAAGGCAAACCATTTTTATTCTCAAATTGGTCTTTATCTGAAGGGTATAATGGCATTTTTTTTCTCGGCCATGTTATTAACTAATTAAGGAGTGATTGGTCTCTAGCACAATGTCCTTGGCATACAATTACTGTCATTAATCCAATTTTAGTGATTACAAGGGTGTTCAGCAAACCTCAGAAACCAGTAACCTCTCAACTACACACACACACACAGAAAAATAAAACGAAATAACAGCCCTGTGGTTTATGATAGAAAGTTTGAATCAAATGAGGAAAGCTAGAAACCAAATATTCCTTGTAACTGTTTAGCGTGCCAGGGAGCTGTAAAGAAAGGCAATCATTCAGATCTGGCCTGAGATACTTCCCGTTACCCAATATGAAGGATTATGGTAATAAATGTCTCACAGGTGAGTTTTCTTCTATTTTATGGCCCCAGGTCCAAGCATTACCTACCAGGGAACTGTTTCCCAACCCAAAATGACACACGCCCGGTTTGCCGTAGATTACAAAATTCAGGGCTTCACACTCATGCTTGGGAATCTTTATGTAGACATTGTTTTTTCTATTTTTCTTCCAGGCCATGCAGGTACCAAGATTTCTCCCCTGAAACAGATGAGCAATTTCAGTCTCTCTCAGAAATATGTTAAATTTCTGTCAAGTAGGGTGAAACATTTTAATCCATCCACTCTTCCCCCCACCCAGGTTCTCTAAGGGAAAAACAAAGCAAAATATTTCACACAGCTCCCGCGGAGTTTGTAATAAAATTTTCTAGGAAACAGAACACGTTCCATCAAACAACACTATGGTATGGAAATCTCCTCACATAGACATGATACTTAATAATGTATAAAAATCTCTATAAAGTTTTCAGAGCTACAATTACAAGGACTATAAATTGCTTCACTAAAAAAATCAATGCATATTCCTAAAGCCTTTCTTCTCTAGGGAATTTTCTTAGAGGACTAGTTTGTTGAAGACACGTTTTTAACATTAGATCACTGTTAACACAGTCTATGAGGAGAAAATAAAGCCATTATATTTGTGCTTGAATTTGATATGCAGTGTATACTGTCAACTTGAATTTATTTTTAAGTTATTGATGATTCTCAATGATATTTTTAATTAGATATCATGGGAAGAATTTCTATTTAATAAAACAGAAGGACATTTTGGTACGGATGCCACAGTAGTTTTGTTTGCCTGGTTCTTTTATCTCAATTGAAAAATCAAATAAACTTTAAATCTCAGGGATTCTTCATTAAAAAAGGGGGGAGAGCAGGGAATTGAAACGGCTGTGGCTTCCACTTCCAAAGACTTTGAGCTACACATTGGGAAAGACAGAAAAAAGCTCGTTTCCACACGGTTCTGTTTCAAACCAAAATTGGATTCCTTCAGAATATTTGGGGCAGAAAAAGTGTTCACTCAAACGCAGCTGTTAAGGACCGGCTAGCCTCGTGTCCGTTTTTGTAAAGTACCTTTTGAGCATATTTATTTTCTAAGCCACTATCTTCATACAGTGCAGAATTTATCGCTTTGCTGCTTAAAAAGATAATAATATACTTCTCATGAATAAATCACCTTTCTGGTATATTTCAGTGTGCTTTTTTCTGGTGCAATTTTAATATAATTGCTCCTGGTATAATGTTATGAAAAAGATAGATAGATAGATAGATAGATAGATAGATAGATAGATAGATAGATAGACAGACAGATAGATAGAATGATTAGATAGGGAGACAGATATAATAGACGATAGATACATGCCAGACAGATAAATGATAGACAGACAGATAACAGATACATAATAGATGACAGAGAGATTGATTGATGGATATGATACATAGATAATAGATAACTAATAGATAGACAGAAAATGAATGCTTCATTTGTATTTGCCCGCTGTAGAAAACAACTCTGTTTTCTCATGCATCACTAAACGATCCTCTGAGAATGACAACAAACATTTAACAAGGTGATAGCAACAAATATATCTAAAAATATAATTAATACAAGATTTATGTGCCCCAGGATCCTGCAGGTTTGAGTCTCTGAGAAGCTGTGTGCCAGTCTCTCTGTGTCTGTGTGAGTGTGCATGTGTGTGCGTGTGTCTGTGTGTGTGTGTGTCTGTCTGTGTGCTTGTGTGTGTGTGTCTGTGAGTGCATGTGCATGTGTCTGTATGTCTGTGTGTGTGTGTCTGTCTGTCTGTGTGTGCATGTGTCTGTCTGTGTGTGCATGTGTCTGTCTATGTGTGCATGTGCATGTTGTGTCTGTCTGTCTGTGTGTGGGTGTGTCTGTCTGTGTGTCTGTGTATCTGTGTGTGCATGTGTCTGTCTATGTGTGCATGTGCATGTTGTGTCTGTCTGTCTGTGTGTGGGTGTGTCTGTCTGTGTGTCTGTGTGTGCATGTGTGTGCATGTGTCTGTGTGTGTCTGTGTGTGCATGTGTCTGTGTGTGTGCATGTGCGTGTGTCTGTCTGTGTGTGCATATGTCTGTGTGTGTGTGTCTGTGTGTGTGTGTGTCTGTGTGTGCATGTGTCTATCTGTGTGTGGGTGTGTCTGTCTGTGTGTCTGTGTGCGCGTGTGTCTGTGTGTGCGAATGTGTGCATGTATCTGTGTGTCTGTGTGTGCCTGTGTCTGTCTATGTGTGCGTGTGCGTGTTGTGTCTGTCTGTGTGTGGGTGTGTCTATCTGTGTCTATGTGAGTGTGCATGTGTGTGCGTGTGTCTGTGTGTCTGTGTATGCGTGTCTGTCTGTGTGTGTGTGTGCTTATTAGTTTGAAGATGGGGATGGCTTTGTCCATCAGAGGCTGGAAGATCACCAAGAGTCCATGCGCTAGCCCTGGGGCCTGAGGGCCTCTCAGGACCTCTCCAGGGGATGGAGAGTGTTCCTCCCGGGTCTGTGACCCTCTTCAAGGTGATAACCTTGCTCCTGGTCTGCCATCTGCTTCAGCAGAATCTGAGGGGTGCCATTGTCTCTCTTCTGCTTTTCCAAATGTCACGATGTCACATGGTGAGGTGAGCACAACCCGTGTTTTAACTTAGGCTAGTATGACATTTCTTTGCCTTGTCTTCGCATTTGACATCAACCTAAAAGTTAATTCATTTTTTTTAAAATCTCTACTCTCAGCTGTTTCCCTGGAACCAGCAGCGACCCATCCAACTGTCTTGACCTCATGGTCTGAATAACAGTATGACAAGAGGAATGCAGCAGCAAAATAAATGTGCATGGAGGCTGTCCAGTCTGCCCTGAGCTATAGCAGAGAAAATGCCAAATACAGTACAAATTAGGGAGAGAATAGCACATTGCGCTTGGCACAAAAATTGACCCCGACTTCTCAGGATAGCTTCAGTGTGGATCATCCGAGACCCTGTAAGATTGCAGATGGTCCTATGCTGCTGAAAAGTAAGGGATCAGGCAGTCAGACAGGGCTGCGCCCTCCAAGGAGCCGGGGCAGAAGCCCAGACACCTTGCAGCTGTGGGGGAGACAGACATCTCCGCTGCGGGCCAGACCTCAAGACAAATGATAGATCAAATGCACCCACATGCTAAGGACTGATATTCTAACTAGGTCTCTGTCACCCTGAGGAAGCCAGGAGTCACCACCCCAGCCCCCTAAAGAAAGAGTCACTGTTCTGTATCCATGCCTGCTTGGTACATGACTCACTTTACCATTTGTCCCTGATGTAATCAATTTTCCCTGAGCAACTCATCTTACTGGTTGACCATGGTCCTGTCCACCTCATGGCCATCTTGCTAGGTCTCATGTTTTCCCCACTTTGGACTTGTCTCACCTCGTGGTTTTATGCTATAAAATTCCTAGAAAAGACAGAATCTTTGCAACCCACTCGGGACAGAAGCTTTCTTTCTCTCTGTAAATATATTCTGCTCTTAGCCTCTGTGGTTACTAAAATTCATCCATCAATTGCAGAGAATAGGAACTCGCACCAGAGCTCCATTTCCTGGTGCCCTGGCCAGCCTTTGCAGTTACATTTCCTTTCTCTTCTGTCTTTGGATGAGAAATACCATGAAAATATAAAAAAAAGACAAACACGCATTGGGAACGCTGATCTGAAATAGAAAAGTGCACACATGGGTGCTTTCAGAATTCTAGCTTTCTATTTTTTTTTTTTTTTAGATTATTCAAAGCCTATGTCTCCACTTACCAGGAATTGAGATGCGTAATGTACCAGAGCTCCAGACCAGCACTGATAGATTGGGCTGGGCAGGAGGAAAAAGAGAAAACCTCCTAAATGAATCCTGAGACAGAATTGATAGCAGCGAGAGGCAATTTTCTGAACCTTTGCTTCTGGTTTTATAAAATAGTCCCATGTCCTTGGGGTCAATATCAAAGGACTGTCTGCAAAAATTAGCTTAGAAAACTTCCTGAATGAAAATGAGTCAACAAATCGAACTGATTACCTCCAAAGCCAACATGTCTAGTAAGCCAGTTATTGTCTGTTGGATTCAGGTAAGATTACCCATGCAAAAAGATGCGGTCAAGTTAATCGTCCTCCACATTCATCTCACTATCACCCCACTTAACCCATTATTCTTGTGTTTTTCTGCAGCAGCTCTGGAGTCTGCTTTCCTGAGTGACTTTCTGACACGTGATTAAAAAAAAAAAATACAGCCACTGCCGCTGTGGAGCGCCACCCAACAGAAAGGCAGCTCATAAAAACGGAACGCTGCTTCCTCACCTGCCTTGGTCAGCAGGTCAGCAAACGCGAGACTGGACACCTTCCCAGTGTCAGAATCGCCATGAAAGGAACAAGCGTCGAAGCCACGCAAGAGCACGTTCCTCTCTCAGCAGTGCAACTAAAGAGACAGGAGAGAAGACGGTGCCATGCATGTTCTGACTGCATTTTCCCTCTGACCCAGCTTCAAACCTTCGCACACCTGCAGGTCTCAGAGAGAAGGCACGGGGGGTGGAAAGTAAAGTTTTTAAGGCACGAATTTTTCTCACTCATCTGTCTTTTGTTTTTTCTTTGCGAGGAGCATAGTTTAAAACTACTCTAGGTGACTTTCAAGTATAAAACACACTATTTTTCACTGGAAGCAACAGAATCCAAAATGGATCTTTCAAATAAAGTCTGACTAACTCTAATTTTCTATCTAACATCGTCCCAATTGCTCTCTTCTCCAATTTCTGGTAAACACCATTCTGCGTCTTTCCTTTTAGTCTCATATTTGTCCCTCTTCTGTTCCACCCAGAAAAATGCCACAGCAATAAACCACATTCAACCACCACTGATTACGCCTAAACACGAAATTGCATGCGGGTTGCCCTTGGAGATTTTGGTTCTGTGCGTCCACCCATGACCGGTAACCAAATCCCCGTCCTGGAGTTTAAAGCACATTAAATAACCCAAAAGGGACTTCCGCTTCGAGCACTGCTTGCTTCAGATGGCGACAGTGTCATTTGGGTGAAGAACGGAAATGCGGGGACTTAAATCATACCCCTTAGAAAACAGCATGGCTGGTTGGGCTTTCCAAGCAGCACCTTGCAAAGTCTGGGGTCAGATAGTTGCCTGCCTATTCAACCGCCAGCGAGTAACAACACCGGATCCTATCCAAGAGTCACCCCTGCGCAGTGCCCTCTGCTAACCAACGGGGCCAACCGTTCTCTCCTTGAGTCAGACTGAGAGGCAGGAGGTAAGAGATTTATCTCCTGAAAGAAAAGCAATTGTCCATTGCCGGGGTGGGGTGGGGGTCCCAGGCCTGCAAAAGACTCAGGGAGTTTGTCATGCAGAAAGGGCAAGCTTTCCTGGGTCACCTTAACTGGGGGGATTTAGCAATCCTCTCTTTCTTCCTAAACAGCTTCTGGGCCTCCCTGGAGACCATTGCACCGAGGATGACTGTGGGATTTCTTTAATGCTCTCGAGCATTTTCAGAGTGGGTGGCAGGAAGGGGAGGAGAAGTTCCTTTTGCAGGAAAGGAATGCGCATCTTACTCTTCTGTAAAATGGAAGAGAGTGTTGTATTTGCTTAAAGCATTCATCGTGCCATATCACAAATATAGAAAGAACACCTGGTGTATTTATAGTATCTCCATATCTCCTATATCACTGAAAATATTGAGACCAAGTAGACTTTATCACTCCTGTGTCAAACCAGTAAATCGCATGAACTCTCCCATCCTCTGAGCGAATTTGCTTAGAGCAGAGAATGGCAAAAATCCTTACGGATGCTTTATTCCCCTCCTTGGAAATGCACTAAATCTTTTACCTCTGTGTCTTTACTCTGTTATTGCTACTGTCCTGCGCTTTGTCCAACCCAAGAACTCACAGATGACTGATTCCAGAACACAGGTGATACCGTTTCGTTTAAGCATCCCGCAAATCAAGTAGCGTGTCTTTCTTCTTCTCAACTACTTCTTCTCTGTGATTGGAGAAAACGCAAAATAAATCTTGGATCATATTCCACGCAAAATAATTCAGTGCTCTCAGTTGGGTTTGTTGATGTGGACATGCAGGTTTCCTGTCTCGAACGCGAAAAGTCTGAGAGGATTGAGACGGAAATCACTGTCTTCTGAAGCACATCACTGATAAAGGCTCTTACTGATTTATCAGCTGACTCTTTTGAGTCTGTGTTTGCAGGACCGAAGGTTTCTGATCCTCGTTTGGACTTGGTGCATGAGTATTCACGGTACCGCAAGGCTAACAGTTATCAAACAGCACGGGTCCTTCCTTGCAGAAAGACAGACTGCACACCCATCTTTAAAATCCCCGTGAAAATGCTCCCTGCATGTGTACCAGTTCCCGAGACCCAAACTCCAATTAGCGTGCGCACCCCTGCGTGAATAACTGGGAGTCCAACACCGAATTCAGGAGGGCCCCGTGTTGTTGACTGGGAGGAGTCATGGCAGCGTGCAGTGCGGGAGGTCTCCTTGGAGAGGTTAAGCTCTGAGTAAGAAGACAGAAAAGACAGACTGAGACGGACAGACAGACACAGACAGAGACGGAGACTCACACAGCGCAGTGCCATTGGGGTACTTGCTGCTCACTTTGCCTTAAACTGAGCAATGCACCCTCGAGGGCCAGTCTGCTTCTTGATCTCGCAGTGCTTATTTTAGGGAGTCATCACCATAAGCACAGCAGATGTGAAATAGGACCAGCGTTTGTCCATATATGCATCTGTCATCCCAGTGCGTAGGAGGCTGAGGCAGGAAGGTCGCTGTGAGTTTCGAAGCCCATCTGGAACATAGAGTGAATTCGAGGCCAGCCCGAACTGCAAAGGGAAACCTTGTCTCAGACAAAACAAAACAAAACAAAACTCTATAGTTGTTTGTCTATATAACCCACACACCGTGAGATTTCAAAGAAAGTATTCATGGTGGATTTTCTGCTACTTCCAAGCAATTTAAACCTCAGGTCCATATATACGAGCTCTTCTTTTTAGTTGTTTTTTTGTTTTTTTCTTTATCGGTACCAGGGATCGAACTCACAACCACGCTCTTGCAAGGCAGGCGCCTATGCCGATGAGCTGAATCCCCAGCCCGTAAGCTCATCTTTTACATGATCTTTTCCCTTCCGTCCTCCTCTTGCGCCCTGTTTTCCTCCTTTTTCTTTTTCCCTTTTCTCTTTGGTTTCTCTTTTTTTTTCATATATATGGCTTTCTCTTTCTTTTTTCTCTTTCTTTCTCTCTTTCTTTCTTCCTTCTTTGATTCCTTTTTCTCCTCCTCCTCCTTCTCTTCCTTCTCCATTTCCTTCTCCTCCTCCTCCTTTTCCTTCTCCTTCTTCTCCTCCTCC
>PVLA01015662.1:0-24209 GCA_004027455.1 Hydrochoerus hydrochaeris
GAGTCTTTCAACCTTACAATTGAACTATGAGCATGTGTAAAATTTCATTTAGAGTTTGTATGTAGGTGTATATCATAAGAATCAATTTTGAGTTTTAGCAGGAATCCTATTAACAGATATTCTTCAGGATATCTGTTCATGTGTACACGTGAGTATAACACATTCAGTATGTAAAAATTCCTAACCTTGAAGCAGTATTTGAAATACAAAAGAATTATAGTGCTTCAGTAGGTGATTTCAAGCCATTGTCTCATCAGAGAACTGAATCCATTCATGACTTAACATTGTAGAAGGCATTCTCCAATATTGCTGCTGAAATGTTAAGTACTGTCACTATGCGAGTCAGCACACAGATATCTCAAAAAGTAAAAATAGCAGTTGCATTTGATCCAGGCATACCTCTCCTGAATATATTCACAAAAGAGTTAAAATCATATTATGCAGATACATGCATATCCATACACAAAGCAGGTCAATTTATAACATCTTAGCCCTGGAATGAACTTATACTTTCATCATAGGCTGCATGGATGAAGGAAACTGTTGATAGGCTCAGGCTATTACTGTACTTTCATAAACCCAGCACTCTAGGAAGTGATTCTGCAGGATGACAAGTTGAAGCACAGCCCGTGAAACTCATTCATCCATAAGAACCTCTCAAAGTATGGAAAAAAAATGCAGAGATTTTGTGCTAGGACCTTTGTTTAATTCCCAGCACTGAAAAGTAAAAGAAAATGTCTTATATATTCAACCAAAAAGATGGGCAATATGCTGTCATTAGACAAAAGAAATAGATGCATCTTTGTCCCATAAAGTTAAGTGAAAAACTTCAGACAAAAAAGGTGAAATGTTAAAAAAAAAGTAAAATGTTAAATGGTTTCTCTCATATGAGAAGCCAAAAATTATAAATAAAGTAAAACAAAGGAGAGAAAAGGAAGGCTAACTTGGGGATGGGAATGACAAAAAGGGAAAAGAGAGAAAGGAGAGAGTCATGGGGGAAAGGGTATCAATATTTGATGCACATATATGCCAACTGCAAAGTAGAGCAACATAAACATCACCTAATGAATATGACTGGCAATGGATGTTTAGAGGGTATTCTCCTAGGCATTCAGTTAATACATTTTCAAAATTTCTTAGGCATCAAAACAAAGCTCGTTCTGTTAAATGTTTAATATGGGGAGTTTTTTTATTTTTTATTTTGTTTTTTTATTTTGAAGGTAGTGGAAATACAACAGAACAAGTCAGAACAAATCCAATTGAGACAGTGCAGATGAATTTGGTACAGAACTTCACAGCAGGTTACCAGGATAACAGCAATAGGTACCATAGTAGATCTCATTATCTTCACAATAGTTGTCTACTCAATTAGGTATAGCAAAATCAAACCAAAGGCAGAACATTATAGATCAATTGAAAGAGAATATTGAATAGACTAAAGCAATTAATAATAATGAAACAAAACTGAAAACAACTCTTGCTTTCAAAGAGAAGATAGAGGAGACCCCCCCATATTTGCTATATTGCATACAGTCATCCTTCCAACAGATGCTTAGACTTCTGTCCCTATTTGCTAATGGAGTGTGGGGGAGTTGGGATGTTTGATTCCAAGCCCATGCACCAATAGGCTCACAGGAGACACTACTGGGTCTCCTGGCTCATGCTGGAGGAAGGCTTTTACCAAGAGGGCAGGCAAATTGCTTCTTTGTGCAGCCTCATGGGTTCTACCATGGCTGTGGCCAGATCTCAGCGGTGGCTCTCTGGTTTTCCTCTAGGCTCATGCAGGAGGAAGGTGCTTTCCAAGAGGGTGGGCAAATTGCTTGTTTGTGCAGCCTCCTGGGTTCCACCATGGCCATGGGCAGATCTTGGGGGTGGCTCTCTGGTTGTCCTCTTGGCTCATGTGGGAGGAAGGTACTACCAAGAGGGCAGGCAACTTGCTTCTTTGTGCAGCCTCCTGAGTTCCACCATGGCTGTGGTCCAATCTCGGGGGTGGATCTCTGGTTTTCCTCTTGGCTCACACAGGAGAAAGGCACCTACCAAGAGGGCAGGCTAATTGCCTCTTTGTACAGCCTCTTGGGTTCCACCATGGCCATGGGTGGATCTCTGGGGGGGGCTCTCTAGTTGTCCTCTTGACTCACACAGGAGGAAGGTGCTTAACAAGAGGGCCATGGAGAATTTTTGTAATGACTTTTTGTCTTAACAGCAGTGAAGACGTAGAGAAATCCTATCCATGTAAAGTTTGGAATAAATATGAAGAAATACTCCTTTGGAATCCAGATACTAAAATGGACATGCAAAAAGCTGGTTTAACACAAGCTGAAAGCTTTGCTTTTAAAACACCTCTGAATGGGCATTTGTCACTGAATATGCCCATGGTAGCTCACACTGTATCTGAGACATATAAGTATTTGAGATCTGAAGAGAAGTTTTATAAATGTACTCAACGTGGAAGAAACGGCTATGATTCCAAGTCCCTTCAGAAGCATGCAAGGACTAAGGCTGGAGAGAGACCTTATGAATATGATCAGTGTGGAAAATCCTACTGTGATCTTAGTGAAAGAGCTCATTTTAGAGATGACTTCCTATGTAATAAAATTTTGAAAGCTTCCAGCACACCCAATGATGATCAAAACTGGGAAAAACAACAAAAACAACACTGTGGGGGAAAACATTGTATATGTAAGCAATGTGGACAAGCTTTCATCAGGCACAGAAAATATAAAATGCATGAAACAACTCACATGAAGGGGAAACCCTTTGTATTGAAACAAAGTGATAAAAATTTCAGTGCACATGAATACTGTCATATATGTGAAAGAAATCACATTGGCGACAAACCCTTTGTATGTAAGCAGTGTGGAAAAGCTTTCAGCACACGTGCATATTGTCAGATACATGAAAGAATTCACACTGGGGAAAAACCCTATGTGTGTAAGCAATGTGGGAAAGCTTTCAGCAAACATGTTAATTGTCTAAGACATGAAAGGACTCACACTGGAGAGAAACCCTATGTATGTAAGCTATGTGGGAAAGCTTTTTGTACAAGTTATTATTGTCAGACTCATGAAAGAATTCATGCTGGGGAGAAACCCTATGTATGTAAGCAATGTGGGAAAGCTTTCAGCACAGGTGGCTATTGTCAAAGACATCAAAGGACTCACAATCAAGTTAAATCATATTTGTGTAAGCAATGTGGGAAGGGTTTCAGCACACATGACTATTGTCAAAGACATGAAAGACTTCACTCTGGTGAGAAACTCTATACATGTAAGCAATGTGGAAAAGCTTTCAGCACACGTGATTATTGTCTAAAACATGAAAGGACTCACAATCAGGCTAAACCATACATATGTAAGCAATGTGGGAAAGCTTTCAGCACAAACCCTGACTGTAAAAGACATGAAAGACTTCACACTGGAGAGAAACCTTATGTATGTAAGCAGTGTGGGAAAGGTTTTACCAGAAATGCTCATTTGCAAAGTCATGAAAGAATTCACAGTAGGTAGAAACCTTATATATGTAAGCAGTGTGCAAAATTTTTTCACACATTTATATTGTCAAATACATGGAAGAATTCACAATGAGGAGAAATTACATAAAAGATGTGGGAAACCTTTCAGGACACATGAAAATTGTGAAACACATGAAGGAATTCACACTGGGGAGAAACCCTACATACTGGTTGATACATTGTGTCAACTTGAGAAGTTTAGAAGTTTAAGCAACTCGGCAGGGATCCAGAGTCATCACTTTTTAAACATCCTGAGTCTGTGCAAGAAGAAGGTATTGAGACTATGAATGCTATATCATCCCTGGTGGGGTGTAGCCTACTTAAAATGTAAGGGAGGAAAAGTAGCTTGCTGTTCCTGCATTTTGGCTCTTACTGTGTTTGCTGTCTTCTGCCACTTGAAGTGTTGCCTCTGCCATGCCACCTTGCTTTGGAGCCTCTTTATGGACTGAAACCTCCATAAACTGTGAGCTAAATAAACCTTTCTTTCCTTAATTTTGAGTGCCAGGTATTTTGTCCCAGCAACAAGAGAAAAGTAACTAAGAAATCCTATGTATGCAAATAATGTGGCAGAGCTTTCAAACACATGAGAGAACTAATTGGGGGAGAAATCCTATATATGTAAGCAATTTGAGACAGCTTTCAGCAGGCAATGGGAATGTAAAATGCATGAAAGGATTCACAGTGGGTACCAGTCCTATATATGTAAACAATGTACCATCACTTTCAGCACACACTATGATTACCAAATGTATGAAACTACTTACTGGGCAACTGCAGAATCCATGTGTGTGTGTGTGTGTGTGTGTGTGTGTGTTAATTTTGGAAAGATATCCATCCACACATACTGTTAAAACAAATGAAAGAAGTCCCACTGGAGATATAAGTGAGCCTATTTTGAAACTCCTATGCAAATTCTTATGTAGTGAAGAACTTAAAAATGATTAATGCAAAAATTTGATGACAATATTTCTTAGTAAATTTCCTAGAATTTACAAATCCAAGGAGGAGGTATCCTAAAGTACATACATGTCTGGTTTTCAGTAAATCATTCATACACATTTAGGTTATGACTTTGTAGTGTTTAAAGACATTGAGGCAACATAATCTTGTATTTTTAGTGTGTCTGTACTTAATGCATGGTGTCTTTCAATTAAATGTGATGAACTGAAAAGTACCTTTTTCATGTACAGTTAGTATTTGTGTGGTTACTGTTTTGGTTTTAAGATTGGGAGGTGTAGGTCACTAAAAATTACTCCTTATTCTGTATAAAAAATGACATTTTTGATTTTGATGCTGCATTTTATATGACTCCAAAATGGCTCCTGGCCCATCACCCTCTCCTGTGGGAGAACTGAGACCTCTACACTCACTGTCAGCCAGTGCAGTTCTCTAGTGTTGCTGCTCTCCTCTGCCACCAAGTCTCTTTGCAGAGATCTTTGGGATTTCTAGCAATCACCTTCACTGTGACCATGCATCTCCAGGTCACAGTGTCACAAGCTCTTCATATAGTGGGTGCAGCTCTGGGTGAAAGCACTTCCAGCTACTGCCTTCTTCTGTTTAAGTTTTTCTTTTGTTATTTTCTCTGTGAGCTTTATTCTCACTTTAGGTTCTTCCTGGGTTGAGGGGACCCACTTACTTCCTTCTTGTTTTCCCCATGTTGCTATATTCCAGCATCTGGACTGTTTCTCTCAGGGAGGCTGCTTATTCTGCTGCTTTCTGTTCCACCACCTTCCCAGAACCTCTATTTCTGTAATCTTTTAAGGTGACCATCCTAGGTATAGTTATAACATCCAGAGATGCAAGGTTGCAGCAAGAACTTGAGCTTCATAACACTCCAGTTCTACATTTTGGCTCATCTTAATCATTTTTGAAATATCTAAATTTCTACCCTTTAGAGAGGCCTCTATGAGAGGTGAAGATGGTTTGGTAATCAAGACTCCTGAGCAGGCAATGTAAGCTGCAGAGGGAGAAATAAGTTCTTCAGAGCCTCTTTTGTTTCTATGGTGCAAAGAGAGGCCCTTAAAATTACCAGGTAACAAGGTGCACTCCCTTTCCTGAGCTGAGATATTGTTTCAGTTGGCACCAAACTTGTTTCCTTTCTTTGCATCCAAATTACCCTCTAATGGGAAACAGGGACAGGGTTGCAAAATGGCAATTAAAAATTCAACAAGCCAATGCTCTGAAACCTTGCATTCAGACCTTTATAAAAGACATTGCAAGTGCTGCTTAAACACTTAGAACTATGATAGTAACACAATGAGAAAAATAAAAGATAAGACAAAGATTTGCACAAAGAATCAGTCCTCTACTGAGTAAGAACTGGACATTGATAACCTCTGGGTTGAAAAACCTAGGCTGCAAACTCATTGAGACATTCCAGGGTATTCTGTAGCCATGATGTCTTCCTTGTCAAGACTAAAATGAAGAGTTGAACGTCCCACTTAGCTTTCAGGTTTGGGGAGCCTAGTCCTCCACTTGTCAGTGTGCAGCTGGGGATTCCCAGAATATGAAGCAGATTTCTTGAAGATGAGATTTAGTTCAATCACCAAAAACTCAGAGGGTTTCCTTCTTTGGCATAAAAGAGCCTCAGGAAAATAACAACCATCTGAGACATCTGTACTTATTTATTTGTAACTCAAGTATATGAGAATAAAGACATAGAAGAAAGACATTTTGCCAGCTACTGTATAGTTTTTGTGAGGGGACTGGCTGAAGATGGGATCATTTGTTATACAGCAAATGTCCACCTAGTTTATGTAACTGTTGAGGCAGAAGGGACACAATGACCAAAAAATTTTACTGAATGTTATCCTGAAGATTCTGCTCCATATTTTCAGCAGGAATCCCAGCAGCATGGGAACTTTTCTTCCCTGAGTTCTCCTCCTCCTCCTCCTCCTCCTTCTTCTTCTTCTTCTTCTTCTTCTTCTTCTTCTTCTTCTTCTTCAAGTTGAGCCAGGCATGGTGGCACATGCCTATAATCTCAGCACTTGAGAGGCTGAACAGGGGGATTACTGTGAGTTTGAGGCCAGCCTGGGCTACAAAGTGAGTTTGAGGCCTGCCTGAACTGCATGGCAAGACCCTTTCTCAAAAAGACAAAAACAAAACAAGAAAAACTATTTCAAATCTTTAGCGATGTGAATACCACTTCTAAATTACATCTTTCAATCTTTCAGAGGCATTACTAGATGAAATAGAAGTAGATGATTCTGGGGGATATAACTCAGAGGTAGAGCACTTGGCTAGTATATGCAAGGCCATGACTATGAGGCCTAGCATCTCCTTCTGAAGACAAGTAGATAGATAACTGTTGTAAACCTGATCATCCTCATATGCCTATAAAATTACATGATGGAGTCCAGGGATTTAGTTTAGTTATGTAAACACTCACCTGGAAAGCACTAGGTTGTGAGTTTGATCCCCAGTACCAAAAATAAACAAACAGACAAATAAATAAAAATGAGATGAGTGTTGTGTGAGTTTTCAAGGAAATAAAAGTAAAAATGGGACATTAAGTTGAAAAAATATAGACTCAATTCAGATAGGTTCTTTGGCTTAGAATTAGCCCTGTGTCTTCTAAATTTTATTCATTTATAAAACAATTATTAAGCTCTTACTGTATGCCCTGAGATTAATGAATGCAGTAGTTCAGTGGTGAGTACCATTAAGCAGTTTTGGCAGAAGTGCTGTAATAAAACAAAACTCTGTATGCTGTGCTGGAAGAAGCGAAACCTCAGTTCCCCATATGGAGAGTAGGGGTTAGCAGGACACAGCCTCTCATAGAAACAAGGTGTGGTGAATGAAGAGGTTATAAAACAGACCTTTATTCAACCAGGGGAGGAGGCCAGCACTTCCAAGAGAGGAGCTAGGCCCACACATGCTGCTAGGGGAGTTCCTGCCCCCCAGTGCTGGTGGAGGAGAGTTTGGGACATCACTCCAGGTGCTTGGGTGCTGCCCAGCCTCCTAGGACACTGGACTAGCCTGCAGAGGTTTCTCCAGCTTGAGTGGACCACGCCCAGTGATCTTTATTCAACCAGGGACCAGGACCAAGCCATAGAGAGAGGGGAGTTAGGCCTGCAGGGAGAGAGGAGCCAGGCCTACACCTTCAGGGGAGTTCCAGCTTTCTGGCACTGGCCCAGGGAAAGTTTGGCCACTTGAGTCCCAGGAGAAGCTGAGGGCACAGGAGGTGATTCCCAACATGCCCAGAGAATGTTTTGGAGCATCACTCCGAAACACAGAAATATAGAAAATGACAAAAGGAAAGACCAAAATGCAATCTCAAACCTCCAGCCCATCCCAAGAAAACCTGGGAGCCAGGTACATAGAAGAAAATACTAGTCATACACCTGAAGTACCTGAAATGATATCAACTGAAATAAAGAAGCAACTATGGGAAACTATGAAGGAACTTAAATCAGATGTAATCTCCCAGTTAAAAGAAGAAATGATAAAAAGTGAAAGAAATAATGAATGCATCTAAAGAAGACACAGCAAAAAAATTAGAGGAACAAAGGAAACAGATAGAATCCCTGAATGAACAGTAAAAGAAACAATACATGCAGCAGATTCAAAGAGATATACAGGAAATCAAAAATTCTATTGAAAGTTGCCAGAACCTCAATGAATGTGAAGATAGAATTTCAGACCTCGAAGATAAGATTGCAGCTAGTGAACAGGAAAGGGAAGATCTTTTAAAAATAACAAGGAATCAGGAAATAACAATTCAACAGTTGCAAGATGATGCAAAGAAAAACAGCACAAGATTAATAGGGATAAATGAAAAAGAAAAGGATAACACGAATGATATCAAGAGGCTATTTACAGAATAGTAGCTGAAAATTTCCCAAACACGAGAATGGAAACTGACATACAGATTAGTGAAACATATAGAACTCCAAACAGCCATAAAGAAAATAAAACTACACCCAGACATATAATAATCACATCCCAGAAATCCAACATAAGAACAGAATACTAAAAGCTGTTAGAGAGAAAAGAAAGATCACCTACAAAGCAAAACCTATCAGAGTCACAGCAGACTTCTCAACACAAACAATGAATTCAACAAAAGCATGGAGTGAAATATTTCAGATCCTAAAGGAAAACTCCTTTAAACCCATACTGATGTACCTTGCAAAATTGTCCTTCAAAATGGATGGAGAAATAAGATACTTCCATGACAAAGAACAGCTGAAGAATTTCATGATCACCAAACCAACCCTGCAAAGAATACTCAAAGACATTCTAGATACACATAGGAAAAAACCACTAAGCAAGATAGACAACTAGACAGAATGGAAAGGTAAAAATACAACAGCAGAAAGATAACATATTAACAATAAAATGATATATAACAGCTATAACCATTAATGTAAATGGCCTCAATTAACCAATTAAAAGAAACCAACTGGCAGGATGGGTCAAGAAACAATATCCAACCATATGCTGCTACAAGAAACCAATCTACCCAAAAGGAAATTCATAAGACTGAAAATCCAAGGATAGAAAACAATACTTCATGCAACAGGAACTCAAAAAAAAAAAAAAAAGTGGGGGTAGCTATTCTGTTTGCAGACAATGTGAACTTCAAACCAAGAATGGTCTGAAGAGATAAAGAAGGTCACTACATACTAGCTGGGGAAAACTTCAAGAGGAAGAGATAACAATCTTAAATATATATGCACCAAATTCCAGAGCACCCAGCTATACAAAGCAAGTGTTAATGGAAATGAAAAATCAAATAAGCAACAACACAATTATAACAGGCTATGAAACAGAAAGAACATGCTGGGAAAAAGTAATAACAAGTATAAAGCCCTAGAGATAGCAAACAAAGGGAAATCTTTTGGTTGTGTGAGAATGGGGTTGCAGAAATGAGAAGTGTGGCAAAAAATGAGGCTACAGGCAAACAGGACTATACCACATAGATCCCAAGTTCTCTTCTTAATTGCACTCAGGTTCAATTACTCTTCTGGTCAGCATCTCTCCACACCCAAATATAAATATAGCTGGGGAATATAGCTCAGCAGCAAAATGACCTGTCTGGCAACTGAGAGGTTGTGAATTTGATCCCCGGTACTGAAACAATATAACTATTCATCATAAGGGCATAAAAAACTGCAACAATACAAATAAAAACTCAGTTTGAGGAATGAAATAGTAAAGATGAGGATAAAATTTAACAAATTGATAAAAAAGAATATCTGAAATGCTCTTAGTCTAATAAAACTTACCAAAATAAAAAAAGAAAAGCAATTTGTCAAAACAATAAGAAATGAAGGGACAGAGATTTAGCTCAGTGGCATAAGCATCTTTAATATGCAAAGAAATACAAACTATTATGGCCACTATAGAAGGGTAGAAGTCTAGCAGTACTAAAGTACTTGTCCACATCTGCAGAACTTTCACACATATTTTGAGATCAGGTCTCACTAAGTAGAATAAGCTGGACTTTTTTCCCTCCCATTTCTACCTCCTGAGATGCTGGAATTACAAGCATGAGTTAACAGGGCTAGCAAGACTTTATTATTATTATTATCATCATTACTTTTGGTACCAGGGATTGAACCTATGACCTTGTGCTTGCCAGGCAGGTGCTTATACCACTGAGCTAACTCCTTGGCCCAGCAAGACTTTCTGTGGGAAAATAATGGGAAAATAAATGTGCTCAGAATGTCTTACAGTTTCATATTCTAGTATTAGCTGAAACATCAATGCACACCACATATTTTCCTGGTTATATAAATAAGCAGAAATGTGATTCAGGGAAGTTGACCACATGTTATACGGTGCAAAGATTGACACTGTGCTCTGCAGTATAGTAAATTCCATGGAGTACATCAGATGTTTCAGATATAAAATACATAATTTTAGATGCTCTTACAGAACATGTGGTAATTTATGTGTCTAAGCATAACTGGATCTAGGGCAACCTACATTCACTTTATTATGGGTGTTGAATGCATTGCTTAATTATGTTTTCATGATGCCAATGGTTTTATTTCTTAATTAAGTTTATTGATACAACTTAGATGTACATAATGATCATATTTATCATAGGAAAAATGTAACTGTATGTCATATCTTGATTCCTCTTTATTCTTCATTCCCTTTCTCTTCCTTTAAACTACCTTCCTTTCCTTATTTACAAACATTTGTTTCCATTTTATCATTCTTTTCTAAATTCTTTTCCCTTCCTATATTTCCTTCTCCCCTCCATATAGCCACTTCATATTTGAACAAATAAAGTTAATCAGATTCTTCCACACTGGGGCAAGCTTCAGCTAATACACTGGGGCTCTTGCTGTCAGAAGTAAACAAAATTTACCAAGTTTACAGATTTCAGTAGTGAAAATACCAGGTTCTGCAATTTTCTTTGTTGGTATGTTTCCTTTCTTTATTTTTTCCTTTAGACTGGATCTTGTTCTGTAATCCAGGTTTGGCTGTAACTCACTATAGAGCACAGCCTGGCCTCAAACTCAAAGCAATCCTCTTGACTCAGGCTCCAGAGTGCTAGGAATGTAGAGGTGTGCCACCACACCTGTAAGTTTTTAGATGTCTGTAGGTTTTTAGATGCATTTTCAATTTCATTGATAGGTATTGAATTATTTAGATTTTTATATTTTTAAAATTTTTTTTATTTCTTTAAAGAGAAAAAACATGTAAAGGGTAGAGATATACAGAATTAAAAAAAAGATAAACAGTAAGAAATCACTAGTTGATAAATTACATATTGTCCTCTTAGAAATAGTTGCTCAAGTTATAAAATTAAACCATACAAAGTAGATAGTCAAACAGTGAGAGTGTAAACAGCTACACATGCATAAATCTCTGCATTTATTTCTATACTTTCTGTATTAGAGGGAAAAACAAAACTTAGCAAGACAAAACAAAATAAATTCCTATAAAAACCAAAAAGTCATGTAAAACCATAGTACAAGGTGATCTACAATGATTACTGTGTTGTTTCTTGTTATCTTCAATAGAATGTCTATATCATCAGGCATAATTGAATATAGCAGTATAATTGAGTATAGCAGTATATAATAATAGTAGTAAAAAAGAAAACATTGTAGACAGTATAAAATTTCAAAGGCAGGTAATAATCAAACCATAGTGGATATTCTAGTGGATCTTGTCATCTTAAGTGCAGTTGCCTATACTCTCAGACTTGATATTATCAATCATAACAGCTTTGAATAAAATCTATTAATACAAAACCGTGATCCAACAAACCAGATTTGATTAAGATCAATCATGGTAAAACAATGTAGGTTTTACAGAGTTTTAGATTAAGTTAATAGGAAATTAAGGATGATTACCGTACTATATCCTGTTATTTTCAGGATTACTGTCTGTGCCCTCAAATCTAGTACAGGTAGAATGACTGGAACAGAATATAATACATCTAAGCAGAGTAGTGTGAGTGTGTTTTAAATCCTGGTGCACTATTAACAATATAGCGTATCAAGGCCATCTATGTTAGAGTTTCTAGTAATCCTTCTCTGCCTCCTTTTTGCCATGCTATTTTCCTGCCTTTGTCTACTTTTCTCCTTCATTCTACTGCCTGCCTCACTCATTGAGGCCTTTCTGCCACTGTTCCTAAAATCCTGGTATTTTTTTGTCTCTCTCTAGAATGTCCTTCAGTATTCTCTGTAGGATTGGATTGGTGGTCACAAACTTACCCAGTTCCTCTTTGTCATGGAAGCATCTTGTTTCTCCATCAACTTCTAGTGACAGTTTTGCAGGGTACATCAGTCTGGGCAGGAGATTATACTCTTTCAGGGCTTTGAATACTTCACTCCAAGCTCCTCTTGATCTGATGGTCTGTGTGGAAAAGTCAGCCATGATTCTGATGGGCTTACCTTTATAGGTAATGTTTCTTTGATGGCTTTTAATATTGTTTTTTATATTGAATTTCTGGCATCTTGATTATTATATGTCTGGGTGTAGATCTGTTTTGGTTGTAGGTGGCTGGAGTTCTGTATGCCTCACGTAACTGAATGTCATTTTCTTTTCCCATGCTTGGGAAGTTTTCCTTAATTATTTCCATGAATAGCCTTTGTAATTCACCTGTATGTATTCCTGCTTCTTCATTCACATTTCTTATTCTTAAATTGTAGATTCTCTTGTCATCTTCTAGCCTTTGTATTGTTACTGCCTGTTTCCTTTTTATTTTTAAGAGATCTTTCCTTTCATCATCACACACTGCCAACTTGTCTTCAAGTTTTGATAGTATATCCTTAGTTTCTTTTAAGGAGTTTTGCCAGCTTTCAATGGAGTTTTTAATTTCCTGATAGTCTCTGAATCTGCTTCATGTATTCTATATTTTCTTTATATTCTTTATCCAATGTTTCTCTCCTTTTTTGTGTTCCTCCCTTCTTCCATCTGTATCATCCTGAGAGATGCTTCCTGAGAGCATTTCTTTTATTTCTCTGCTCATATTCTGCTTTACCTGATTTAATATTTCAGTTTTGAGCTCGTCTACAAGGTCCCAAAGATATCTCTTAATGTCCATTGAGGCCATGTCTGATGTTGTGTGTTTACCATCCTCAGTCTCCCTTGTTTTTCCTTCTCCTGGTTCAGTGTTCTCAGGGTTCTGGGCTGGGGGCCTCCTCCTGCCTCTCCTGTCATGGCCTTGGCTTCCTCCACACAGGTTACAGTGTAGGTCCCAGCCCCTTCTCTGTTGGCCCTGGTTCCTCCGAAGCACTGCTGGCAAGGGACCTCGGCCCTCTCCTGCCTGCCCCTCCCCACCAGGCCAAACTTCAGGGGCCTTTCACCCAGTTAATGCTTGCTAGGTGCAGGGAATTAATTTGGGATGGCTCATTGGGTCCTGGCCAGGGGTGCGGCCCAGTCCAAGCAAATCCCACAAATCTTCTCTGGGGAGAGCAATGAACTGAAGTCACTGTCACTCCCATTTCAGGCTCTTCCTGCCCGATTCCAACATGTCACCCATTTGGTCATGCCCTTCCCAAGTAGGGGGATCTCATTCCCAGCACTGACCATGGATCAATGAAGGTCCCTTCACTGGCTCCGCTCTCCTTTGGGCTCACCAACCCCCAACTTCAGTGCTGCTGTATATCCTGTGAGTGGTGGCAGGAATGAGTTTGGGCCGCTCTGTCAGCTGGCAAGGATTCAAGCTGGTGCACACTTGGCAAATCACCATGAAAACTCTGTGTCCCATTATTTTCAGCTATTTCAGTTGTAGTCCTGAATTATTTGATGAGCTTTTTTATGTTTTAATTTCTTCCTGTGTCAAGAGGATCCATCTCCCTCTGTCTGGGTCTCTCCAGGGTGTTTTATTCTGGCATATGAGTTGTTTCTACTGGGAGGCTTTGTATTTTGTTGCTCATGGATCGGCCATCTTGTCTTCTCCCCTAGATTTTTATATTTTCTTGATTCAGCTTTGATAATTGAAATGTACCTAGGAGTCTGTCCATTTTTTTGTGCTTTCCATCTTATTAGAATAAAGGTTCTTTAAGCAGGTATTGATGATCTTCTGGATTTCTGCAGGATCTATTGGAATTTAACACTTTTATGCCTCACTGCATGGAATTTCCCTTTTTTTTAAAATTAGGTTGACTATGGGTGTATGAATTTTATTTAAATTTTATAGGAACCCACTTTTCATTTCATTGATTCTCTGTGTTATTTACTTTCTCTTAAATGCATTAATTACTGCTCTAATCATTATAACTTTCTCATATGAACTTTAGGTGTGACTTGTTTTTTTTCTAGAATTTTGTGGTTCAATATTAGGTAGTTTACTTTAGTTCATTATATTTTCCAGATGTGAGAATCCACCACTAACAATTTTCCTCTTAGGACAGTGTTTATTGGATTCCATAACTTCCAATGTATTGGGTCAGTATTATCATTTAATTGTGTATTCTGTTTAATTTCACCTATGACTCATTGGTTTTTCAGTAGGTATTATTTAATTTCCCTAAGTTTATGGAGTTTTTGTGGTTTCTTTAACATTGATTTATAATTTCTTTACACTACAGTCAAGTAATATATATGTGATATTTTCAGTTTGTTTGCATTTACTTAATCATTTTTTGTTAGTGAGTATGTGGTCTATTTTGGAGACTGTCCCATACAGAGTTGAGAAGAATGTGTATTCTGATGTTGTGAGGTGGACATCTATGAAGTCCATGTGTCCACAGGTTTGCTTTAGCTCTGATATTTGTTTATTTTTTTTCTGTAGTTGATCCACCTATTTTTGACAGTGGATTATTAAGTTGCCCCACTTCAGTTAGGTTAGTGCTTATTTGGATTTTCATCTTCAATAGTTTGTTTAACACAATTGGGTGTATCTGTGTTTGATGTGTATATATTTATGATTGTTATCTCTCCTGGGAGTTTCCCACTAATAAATATATAGTGAATTTTTTATATATTTTGATCAAGGTTTGGTTTGAAGTTCATATGGTATGTAAATAAAAGGGCTACCATTGATTTTCCTTATCAGTTACTAACACATGGAGTGTTGTTTTCCATCCTTTGGATTTCCGTCTATAAATTTCTTTTTGAGTTAAATGTGTTTCTTGCATGCAGCTTGTTGGATCTTGTGTCTTGATGCATTTTGCTGGTCTGTTTCTTTTGATTACTGAACTGAGTGTTTTTACATTTGTTGTTACAACTGGTATATACTGATTTATCCTTGTCATTATTTTGCTACTGTTGGATCCTTGCCTTTGCTCTCTGATTAATTGCTTGCTCTGCCTTGCGGGTTCTTTCTATTGCTATTCTTGGAACTATAGTCTTTATTTTTTTTCAAAAATATCCTTCAGAATGTTTTGTAGAGCTGCTGTGGCAGTCATGAATTCTTTATTCATTCTTAGTGATTGAAGTATGTTTTTATACTTAAGAGAAAAAAACAAAACAGAAAACAAGGGAAGTAATAATACAAAATTCCAAAAAATCAAATAAACTAAAATAAACACTAAGAAATCACTAGTTGACAAGTTACATAGTGTCATGTTAGAAATAGTTGTACAAGTTACACAATTAAAGCACACAAAGTGAACATTCAAACCGTGAGACTGCAAACAGTTCTGCTCAATGATCCAACATAAGCTTAGTAATATGATTATCAATCCTACACCCTTAAATATACATGCAGTTATATTTTTTAGAGCACTTTCTTTTCCTCTCTTTTTTACAATAGCAATTATACATTTTGAGTTTTATTACTCCTACATTTTTATTAGTTTTTGTTTGGTTAATAAATTACATATTGTCCTCTTAGAAATAGTTGTTCAAGTTACAAAATTAAAGCATACAAAGTGGACATTTAAACAGTGAGAATGAAAACAGTTCGGTTCAATGATCCAACAAAAACTTAGTAATGTGGTTATCAATCCTACCCACTTAAACATACATACAGTTACATCCTTTAGAGCACTTTCTTTTCTTTTTTACAATAGCAATTACACATTTTGGGTTTTATTAGTCCTACATTTCTTATTACTTTTTATGCTAGAGACACAATGTCATATTTATAAATATGATTCTTATTTATTTCACTAATGAAGATAGCCTCAAGTTGTCTCCATTTACCTATGAAGGCCTCAAGATTATCCTTTTTTATAGCTGAGTAATATTCCCTTGTATAAAAACACATCTTTTTCATCCACTCTACAATTGATGGGCATTTTGGTTGTTTCCAAGATTTAGTTCTTACAAATTGTGCTGCTATGAACATGGGGGCACATATATGACTGTGATATGACCTTTTCAGGTTTTCTGGGAAAATACCCAGGAGGGGAATAGCTGGATTAAATGGGGCTTCCAATCCCAGTCTTCTGAGAATTCTCCATATGGATTTCCATAATGGTTGCACCAGTCTACATTCCCACCAATAGTGAAGCAATGTTTTTTTCCCCCACAGCTCGCCATCATTTGTTATCAGTTGATTTCTAAATGGCAGCTATTCTTTCTGGAGTGAGATGAAATCTCAATGCTGTTTTAATTTGCATTTCTCAAATGGCCACTTATGGTGAACATTTCTTCATGTATTTATTTGCCATTTGTAGATCTTCACCTGAGAAATGTGAGTTCTTCTCCAGTGCCCATTCTCAGAGAAGGTTTTTCAATTTGGGGGGTTTTATTTTTTTCACTTCTTTATATGTTCTGGATATAAGTCCTTTGTCTGAGGTGTTGCTGCCTAAACTCTTTCACATTCTATAGGTTATCTTTTCACTCTGTTGATGAGTTCGTTTGAAGTGCAGAAACTTTTCAATAATATGAGATCCCAGTTGTTGATTCTTTGGAGTGTTTCCCTTGCAGTTTGCATTTTGTTCATGAATTCTCTGCCTACCCCTATGTCTCCAAGACTTCTACTTACCTTGTCTTCCAGTAGATTTAGTGTTTCTGTTTTTTAATATTTAAGTCTTTGATCCATTTAGACTTTAGTTTTGTGCATGGTGATATGCATGGATCTAGTTTCAGTCTTCAGCATGTGGAGAGTCAATTTTTCCAACACCATTTATTAAAGAGGCTGTCCTTCTTCCAGTGGACTTATTTAGTCCCTTTGTCAAATATCAGGTGGCTGAGTGTCTTTGTAGTTGTGCTTGCATCTTCTAATCTGTTCCATTATTCCTCAGGTCTATTTCTTTGCCAGTACCATGCTGATTTTATCACTGTGGCTTTGTAATATAGATTCAAGCCAGGAATTGAGATGCTTCCTATCTTGCCTTTGTTGCCCAGAATTGCCTTTGCTATTCTAGGTTTCTTCTATTTCCAAATGAATTTTAGGAGTGTTTTCTCTAGATCTGCGAGGTATGTCAATGGTATTTTGATTGGGATTGCATTAAATCTGTATAACAGTTTTGGGAGTATAGCCATTTTCACACTGTTGGTTCTTCCTAGCCAAGAGCAAGGAATATCCTTGCATTTTCTAATATCCTCTTCAATCTCCTTTTTCAGTGTAGTATAATTTTCAGCATATAGGTCTTTTACATTTTTAGTTAGATTGATTCCTAAGTATTTCATTTTTTTAGATGTTATTGTAAAGGGCAATATTTTCATAATTTCTCTCTCAGTGAGTCTTTTGTTTGTGTACAGGAATGCTATTGATTTTTGAGCATTGACTTTGTATCCAGCTACACTGATGAACTTGTTTATTATCTCTAGTAGTCTTTTAATGGAGATTTTTGGGTCTTCTATATAGAGTATCATGTCATCTGCAAATAGTGATAATGTAAGTTCTTCCTTTCCTATCTTTACCCCTTTTATTTGTCTCTCTTGTCTGACTGCCCTGGGTAGTGTTTCCAGAACTATATTGAGAAGGAGTGGTGATAGTGGATATCCTTGTCTTGTTCCTGATTTTAAAGTGAAAGCTTTCAGTTTTTGTCTGTTTATTATAATGTTGGCTGTTGGTTTGTCATAGATGGCCTTTATAAGTTTGAGGAAGACACCATGTATTCTGAGTTTATGAAAAGTTTTTATCATGAACATATGTTGGACTTTGTTGAAAGCTTTTTCTGCATCTATTGAGATGACCATGTGGTTTTTGTTTTTGGCTCTGTTGATGAGGTGTATTACATTTATTGATTTGTGTATGTGAAACCATCCCTGCATTCCTGGAATGAACCCCACTTGGTCATGATGTATAATCTTCTTGATGATTTGCTGCATTCTATTTGCCAGTATTTTGTTGAGAATCTTTGTATCAGTGTTCATTAGTGAGATTGACCTATAGTTCTCCTTTTTGGTTGGATCTTTCTCTGGTTTTGGTATCAGAGTAATACTTGCCTCCAGGAATGATTTAGGGAGGATTGCTTTCTTCTCAATTTCATTAAAGAGTTTAAGGAGTATTGGTGTCAAATCTTCTCTAAATTTCATGTAGAATTCAGCTGTGAATCCATCAGGACCTGGACTTTTCTTTGTTGGTAAGTTTTTAATTACATTTTCAATTTCAATAGCTGATATTGGGTTGTTCAAAATTGTTGTATCTTCTTGGTTGAGCTTTGGTAGTTCATATGTTTCTAGAAATCTGTCCATTTCCTGTGTGTTTTCCACTCTATGTGAGTAGAGATTTTCAAAGTAGGTATTCATGGTCTTTTGAATTTCCATGGGATCAGTAGTAATTTCTCCCTTTTCAGTTCTTATTGTGTGAATTTGGGTTTCTTCTTTCTTTCTCTTGATAAGGTTAGCTAGAGGCTTGTCAATTTTGTTTATTCTCTCAAAAACCCAGCGTTTTGATCCATTAATTCTTTGTATTTTTTTTAGTTTCAATTGCATTGATTTCTGCTCTAGTCTTTACAATTTCATCTCTTCTATGAGCTTTGGGTTTAGCTTGCTCTTCTTTTCCTAGAAGCTTGAGATGGAGCATTAGGTTGTTTATTTGTGCTCATTCTGTTTTCTTGATATGACAATTTTTTGCTATATATTTCCCTCTTAAGATGACTTTAATTACATCCCATAGATTACAGTATGTTGTTTCTGTGTTTTCATTGAATTTTAGGTATTGCTTTATTTCTTCTTTAATTTCATCTGTAGCCCACTTGTTCAAAAGATTGTTATTTAATTTTCATGTATTTTTGCAGGTTTTGCAATTTCTTTTACCATTAATTTCCAATTTCAGTGCACTATGGTCAGATATTATGCATGGGATGATTTCAATACCTTTGCATTTACTTAAGAATATTTTATGGGATAATTTATGGTCTATTTTGGAGAATGTTTCATGCACTGCTGAGAAGAATGTGTATTCTGATGTGGTTGGGTGGAACACTGTAAACATCTACTAAGTGCAATTGCTCACAGCTATGATTCAGTTCTGTTATGTCTTTGCTGACTTTTTGTCTTGGTGATCTATCTCTTTCTGACAATGGGCTGTTAAGATCCCCTGTTATAATTGTGTTCTTGTATATTTGGTTTTTCATGTCCATTATGGTCTGTCTTACATAGTTGGGTGCTCCTGTATTTGGTGCATATATATTTATATTTGTTAGTTATTCCTCTTGAATTTTACTACTAATGAGTATTTAGTGACCTTCTTTATCTCTTTTAACCATTTTAAGTTTGAAGTTCATGCTGTCTGCAATTAGAATACTTACCCCTGCTTTTTTCTGGGTTCCTGTTGCATGGAACACTGTTTTCCACTCTTTGACTTTTAATCTATCAGTTTTCTTTTGGGTCAGATGTGTTTCTTGTATACAGCATATTGTGGGATCATGTTTCTTGATCTATTCTGTCAGTCTATTTCTTTTTATAGGTGAATTGAAACCATTTACATTTATGGATATCACTGATACGTACTGACTTGATTTTGCCATGTTATGTTCCAGTTGATTTCTTTCTGCTTTTCCCCTTATTTAATTGCTTATCCTACCTGGTGGTTTCTTTTTTGTGGTCATTTTTATCTCTGTATGGTATGTCTTTCAATACTCTTTCTAGGGTTGGTTTGGTGGATGTGAATTTCTCCAGTTGTTCTTTGTCATGGAAGTATCTTGTTTCTCTATTAAATTTTAATGAAAGTTTTGCTGGTTACAACAATCTGGGTTGAAAGTTGTTTTCTTTCAGGGCTTGAATTACCTCACTCCAAGCTCTTCTTGACTTGAGAGTTTGTGCTGAAAAGTCTGCTGTGATTCTAATGGGCTTTCCTTGGTAGGTGAGTTGTGTCTTTTCTCTAAAAGCTTTTAGTATTCTTTTTTTGTGCTGCATGTCTGAGATCTTAACTATTATGTGTCTGGGTGTGGATTTATGTTGATTATGTTGGTGTTCTGTATGCCTCACTTATCTCTATATCAGATTTTTTCCCCATGTTTGGGAAATTTTCTTCTATTACTTCTGTGAATATTTTGGCTACATCATTTGCTTTGACTCCTGACTCTTCACTGATGCCTATTAATCTTATATTGTTGCTTTTGGCATCATCTTGAAGCTTTTGGATTATCACTTCATGCTGCTTCGTTATTTTTAAAATTTCTATCCTTTCATGATCACTAATTGTGATGCTGTCCTCAAGGTCCAAAATCCTATCCTCAGCTTCATTTAAGTGGTTTTGCAAGCTTTGAATAGAATTTTCTGTTTCTTGGGTGTCTCTTTCAGTTTTTTTCATGAATTCTGCCTGTTTTCTATATTGTTCATTCAAGGATTCAATTAGTTTCCCATGCTCCTGTACTTTTTTTCTCAATTTCTTCTTTAGCTGCACTCAGCAGCTCCTTTACTAAGGTTGTTATTTCTATCTTTACATGGGAGAATACTTCTAATTTGATTTCCTCTATAGCCTCATGGAGTTGTTTTTTTTATTTTGCTTGCTCTCTTTTCAGAGGTTCCTGGTGTGTTACTTTTCAGTCCTCTATTTTAATATCTACTACACTTGCTTCTGGTGGCTAGATGTTTGAGACTGCATTTTGCTTTTTTGTTTTGTCATTTTCACTCTGCATGATGTTTTCTGTGTGTAGGAGGTGGTCACCCACACTTTTAAGACTCACCAAGGTCTTACAGTTAGTTGGAGGTGGCTTTACTAACTGGCCCTATTTACACACTCTACACCTCTGTTTTAGGGGCATACTCACCACATTGGCACAGTTAATCCTCTGTAGTCTAAGGTTCACCACCTGAGAGCTAAATTCCAAGTTTTTCCATGTGCTGGGATTCCACCAGAGTGCACAGTCAGGGCCTGAGGCTGGAATCTGGGTCCCCCTGGCTGCTTGGTGGTCACTGAGCATGGCCCAGTTGGGCCCCAGTCCCTGTGTGTGGCCCGGGGTGGCCTGGGATGCTGCACGTGGTCTTACTGCCTGGGAGCAGGCTCAAAGTCCCTTTCCCTGGGCTGGGATTCCACTGGAATGCACAGTGAGGGCCCAAAGCTGGAATCTGGGTCCTGCTGCCTGATTGGTTGTTGCTGGGCATGGCCCACTTGGGCCCTGGGCATGGCCTGCTTGGGCCCCTGTCTGTGTGTGGCCTTGGGTGGTCTCGGACACAGCTTGTGGTCTTATTGCCTGGGACCAGTCTCAAAGTCCTTTTTCTTGCACTGGGATTCTGCCAGAGCATGTGGTGAGGGCCCAAAGCTGGAATCTGGACCCCACTGGATGCTTGGCAGGCCCCCATCCCTGTGTGCAGTCTGGGGTGGTCTGGGATGCAGCGGGTGGTCTTACTCCCTGGGAGTAGGCTCAAAGTCACTTTCTGTGCACTAAGATTTCACTGGAGCACATGGTGAGGGCCCAAAGCTGGAATCTGGGTCCCCATATTAGTATTTCTTGATATCTGCACCATGTTGGAACTTGGGGCATTGGGAAAACAGGCCGCCAGCATGCCACTCTGGTAAGTGGCTGTGGCCTCCCAACTTGCAGCTGCCCCAAGGCTAGAACCATATCAGCATTTCCTGAGATCTTCGCCATGTTGGAACTTGGGGCACTGGGAGAACAGGCAGCCAGCACACCACTCTGGTAAGTGGCTCTGGCCTCCCAAGCCTCGGCCACCCCACAGCTAGAAATATATCAGTGATTCCTGAGATCCACACCATGTTGGAAATTGGGGTGCTGGGAAAACAGGCAGCCAGCTCACCACTCTGGTGGGAGGCTGTGAGCCTACCTGCATGTGGGCTAAGAATCAAACATCCATCTCATTCCCTCCCTCCCCCACTAGCAAGTGAGAGCCAGAGTTCTGAGCATCTCTTGTGAGTTGAAATATATGCAATATAGCAAATAAGGGGGATTTTTCTTCTGCCATGTCTTTGAAGGCAAATAGTTTTATCTCTGTTTTGTTCTGTCTTGATTAATGGTATTGCTCTATTCAATATTCTGTTTTTATAATTTCAGTATTTCCTTCAATATTGCTCTACCTGTTTGAAGGAACAACTATTGTGAAGAAAACCAGATATACTATTGTACCTATTGCTGTTATCCCAATAACCTGCTGTGAGGTTCTGTACCAATTTCACTGCACTGCCTCAATTGGCTTTGTCCTGTCTTGTTCTGCGGTATTTTACTACCTTCAAAATAAAATACATAAATGAAATAAATAAATAATAAGAAAAAATAAAAAATGTAAATAACAACAACAAAACAGATCAGTAATGTACTGAGCAACCAGAAACATGATATAACTAAACAGATAATGGACTTAAAAAGCAGCAGGAGGAAAAGAAAGTGCTCTAAAGAATATAACTGCAGGTATATTTAAGTGTGTAAGGTTGATAACCATGTTACTAAGTTTTAGTGAACAGAACTGTTGGCAGCCTCATTGTTTGAATGTCCACTTTGTATGCTTTAATTTTGTAACTTCAACAACTATATCCAAGAAGACAACATGTAATGTATCAACTAGTGATTTCTTACTGTTTTTTTGAAATTATGTATTCTACCATTTTTTCTGTTTTGCTATTTTTCCCTTCTTTTAATTTAAAATTTTTTAAAAAATGAAAAAAAAAACACAGGAAAGGGATACTGAGGACATTTCAGGGAAACTGAGCAGGACCTTGGGAGTCAATTCAAAGACCTCTCCATGTGGTAAATTATGCTAATTAGTACAACTGTCTTATCTTCAGCTTGACATTCACCACTGTAGTCTCTTTTTAGTAAATAGGGTTAGAGTCAGGTGTCCTCAGCTGTGGCCTTATCTTGTACTTTGAGGGGTTACAGCATCACAGGCCACTACAGGGTTCAGCTGGGACCAGTGATTCATAGAGATTCACTCACTGTGAATCTGCTGCCTATCTCCAGACATGGGGTATAGGCCTGGGACAGACTCAAAAGTAAACATAGAAAACCACTTGATGAATTTTAAATCCTTCTCAGTGACACTTTTTAGTTGTCTCCATCTGTTAACACATAAACAGAGCAAAAATACAAAAGAAAATTTCTTTTGTCCTCTGCATCACTGCTGCACTGAGTTTACTGTTTTTTCTCCTGGTCTCAGCACTGTTGGTCTCTAGAATTGGCTGAGTCTACATCTTCAGCTTTCTGTGTCTCAGGCATTCACACTACACTATTGATATGTTGGGTTTCTAGTTACAGACTGCAGATTTTGGGGTTCCCAGCTCCTTTAGCCATTGCTGCTAATGCATGATAGCGAATATATTTTTACAAATAGGTTCTGTTGATTCAGAAAATCCTAATTTATAAGAAATGAAGCATGAGCTAACAGATATGAAATCTTCTGATTCTGAAGTTAATAAAGTTGATGAAGGCCATCATGATGTAATGTTCTCACACAAACATGGTTTTCTCTTTTAATAAAACAACAGCAACAATGTGAAACTAAGAAAAATCGTGAAGGCTACAAAAAAGACAAGTTTTTGGTTTCTCAAAGAAGTAACAACATTCGCTTTTGTGTAATTCCTCCATAATTTTTAATGAGGAAAAGCAGTGAGTAAAAACTAGCAAATTATCTCTTAGCCAAAAGGGAAATACTAGGAAAACTATCAATCATGATAATCTTTGAAATGTTGTCAGGTGTCAGGACAATGATATATTTCAAAGATTCCATTCTAGAATGAATGGGGCATCCGTGTATTATGTCCTCACATGCCTGCGTGGGGATACTGCTCAGTGTTACCTTTAAGGAAGAGAAGTTTCTGATTCCTGTGTTGATGTCACTGCAGTGTGTTTGTGAAAACCAGTAGCATCACCGAAGGTGAACAGAGCCTGGGGAAGGATGTTCATTGCAACATTCTCTCGCACAAAGCTGATGCTAAGCTAGGGGGCACTAGAATCTCACAACTGCAGAAACCTGCACAGTCTCTAGT
>PVLA01015663.1:0-24214 GCA_004027455.1 Hydrochoerus hydrochaeris
CATGGGGAGCTGGAATGAGCACTTAGGGGCAGGTGGTCAGCATTCACACAGTCCCTCATTAGCCCAGGAGCCATTGTTCTTTCCTGCCCTGGCTTCCCCCTTCTAAATGTAAATTCTACTCTCACCCCAGCTAGCAGCCTCTCTGTGTTCCCATGGCTCCCAGGGCCCAGTCTGAACTCCCCAGCACAGCATGCAAGGTCCCCTGTCCCACCTCTGTGTCCCTCCTGAGCTCAGTGTCCCCCATGCAACCGCCCTACTGTGTCACCACTTCAGGGGCCCTTTTGCATCCCTCAGCTGTAGGAGCAGCCCCCAGAGGCCACCACAGCCTTTAAACACAGGGCTCAGACAGTGTGCTCAAGAATTCCCCTCTACCTGAATAAACAAGAGAAACAGCAGCCCGTGGGAAGCACAAGCAATATAAACACTTGATAAACGCGGCACAGGATGTAAGATACTCTGCCGAGGAGTTACAGATGAATAACAGAGTCAGAAACCATTATGGAAAGGACAGAAGATGTCTTGACACAAGTGTGGCTTTGTGCTAAAGAACTTAGAACATGAACACAACACAGAATTCAGAGATTTAAAACCAGTTTAAGTTCAACATTCCAACAATTCTTCATGTTACCATTACATTCAAATAAAATGAAGTGTGTATTTTTAGTATATGTGCTGCTGAAGTGACACTGAAATGTAATATTTTATAATAGTACATGTCCATCTCTATTTACACTGCAGTAAAATTGTTATTGTGTAGTATTGATCTGCTTATCTTCCTTTCCTCCCTTCCCTCTCTCTCATCTATCTACCCACTGGTCTATCTGTTCCTTCATTCACCTACCCATTCATCCATCTGCCCATCTTTCCATTCATCATCTATCCACTGATGCAGTCAGCCATCCATCCACACATCCATCCATGCATATGTCCACCCTTCTCCCATCTATTCATATGTAAATACAGAGAGGTGTCAACAATGCTGCTCATCAAATATCAACAACAGTTACTTCTGCATTGGCAGTGGGGAACACATGCCTGTCAGCCCAGCATTCAGGAGGTGGAAGTAGGAGGATTGAAATTTCAGGGCCAGCATGGACTATATAGTCAGTTCAAGGCCAGCCTGGATTACTTAGCAAACCTTGCCTCAAAAATCGCCCCTCACAAGGGAGCAGCAGGCTGAGTGGCAGTTGGGACAGGGGCTGTGGTAATTGTCCCACACCAGAGGGCACTGCTATATCTCCTGATGGATGCCCAGGCTCTTTTCTGGTCATCATTGTTCACACCAACCCTCGCTTCACCTCCCATGGGCTGCTGCTTTAGATCAGTGCTGGACTCAAGGGAAGCTCTGAGTGCAACACTGAGGGAGCTCTGGGGCCAGAGACTGTTCTTGATGACTCAGAGGCCCGGAAGATTTCCTGGTTCCCACTGGCTTTCTGGAAAGGTGAAGCTGTTGGCCAGGTGACTCCAGGGGAACAAGAGATGCTCGCGTCATCTCTGGCCAGGGTTGTTTGGTTGACTTTGTGGCCTCTCAGGGACCCTGCTGGCTGGCATCTCTCCCAGCCTGCAGAGCCACAAACCTGAATCCTCATGGCCAGATCGGAAGCAATGTTCCTGTGGCTTTTCTGCGCTCAGTAACAGTAACCAGGTGTTGGTGGGGAGCTGGGCATTGGGTGGGCTGTGTGGCCTGAGTGTCATCCAGCCACATCTCAGCTGAAACCGGGGGAGAAACTGGGCCTCTAGCTTTCTCCTCTCCCTGCCAATTCTCCTGAGCACTGTTTCCACAGAAAATGTGAACCTCGCTGGATGGGGTCCAAGCATGGGGAGTTCCATTGTTCTGGCTTCAGCCCCAGCATCTGGGGGCCTGGCCCAGTCTGGGCACGTGCAGCTGGCCTGGCCTTTCTCCCAGTGGCTACAGGTCTCAAGACAGCTATTCAGGAGCCTCAGCCATCCACTTCCTGGCTGGGGGACAGCCCCTGGGAACTCCTAGCCTGGACCGCCCCTCCCTCCACTCCAGATGCTTCTGCCAAATGTTTCCAACAGCTCAGCCCTCACAGATTTTCTCATTCCTGTGTTCCCCTCACTAGCCCTTACTTCCCTTAAAGGAAGGAAAGAGGGAGGAGGAATAAAGGAAGAAGGGAGGGGAAAAAAGGAGGGGCTGCAGAATAAGTTCTGATTTCTTAACTGGATGATGATTCTCAGGGCCTCCCAAACAATAGCAGAAGGTGAGTGTATTTGTCAAGTTCCTATCTCTAGGACAAAATACACAACATCCCTAACTTAACAGAAGAAAAATTTATTTCCTTTATGGTTCCAGTAGGTTCAGTCTATGGTTGGTTGGCTCCAAGGTGAAAGGGGCATGGTGGAAGGGAATGGAGGAGGAAAGCTGCTCACATGATGGAGGCCTTGGAGCAGACAGAAAGGAAGAGCCAGAAACGGGACTAATCTTCCAGATCACACCCTAGGGCCCTACTTCCAGCCAAGCCCTACCTCCTAATAGCATAGTCAGCTATGAACTCATCAATGGATGAATCTGCTGATGAGTACAGCAGCCCCATGATCCAACCACCTTCTCAAAGCCCACCTCTGAACATGAGAGTTTTGGGGAAACTCCTAGCTCTAAACCATAATACTGGGTCTCATATGAAGAATGGGCTACAGCCTAGCCACTGGCCCCAGCTGTACCAGGATTGGTGGGCAGAACAACCACTGCTCTGGCTGATGAGTGCTGGCCGAGAGCAGGGCAAGGTGGGTGAGGCTTGCCTTCCTGCCCTCTCCCCCGGAACACTCTCTTTTGGCCCTTGCCCTGCTGGAGCTATGGCTGTCAATCCCAGGGGCTTTTCTATTCAGCTTCCACTGCCGGGCAGCACAGATTGTGGGGCTGCCGTTGCAGACCATATGTTAGAGGCTCCTTTCTCTCCACCTTGGGCACCCCTTATGATCACATTATTATCATTCTTCCTTCCAAACACATTGTGAATATTAATCAATATCACCATTTTATTGCAAAGCTCATTTGTCTGGGCAGCCCCATGCATTTCTCTCCTGGTATTGCCATAACAGTACCACAAATGGGTACCTTAAACAGTAGAAATATATTGTTTCACAGTTCTAGAGGCCAGATATCCAAGTTCAAGGTAGGCATGCAGGTGAGGGGACAGGCTAGGTGCCCAAAGTGGGTTGGATGTGGGGTAGAAGTACTGCCTAGTCTACCTGTTTACAGCCAGCAGTTACCTGGTGCCAGAGAAGAGGATTCACCATGCCAGTCACCAACCTACTCCTATCAGTGGCCTTGATCTTGGGGGAAGGGAGACTTCACTCTGCCCTTTAGTCCCAGCAGCCTTGGCTGCATTGGAAAAGAGAAACCTGAGCCCAAATTCCCTGCTTCCCTGGACTTGCAGCCCTTAGGTAGTGAGAACAGTATTCTTTCTCAACTGGGTGGTGTCTCCATGTTAGAGGACGGAAATCATAGCCTTGCTTAGAAAGGCCTCATGCCCCAGGGCCTTATCACAGGAAAACAGGCATGTCAAGGCAGTCATAGGAGCTGAAGGACAGGCCTACTAGGCAGCCACGTCCCAGCCTGCCAGGCAGGCCTGTGTGCCCAAGGAGCTGGTCAAGCTGAGCACAGCAGACCAACAACCCAGGTTGGAAAGCTATCAGAACACAGCAGACCTGGTGCAAGGTCCGAGTGGTGGTGGGACAAAACCAGAAGGACTTACCTCACACTTCCGGAGAGAGGGAGATGGAGGCAGCCAGGGCTAGCACTTGCTGTTGGTCTATCCTTTGTATCTGGCAGCTTTCAACTCCACTGTGTGTGTGTGTGTGTGTGTGTGTGTGTGTGTGTGTGTGTGTGTGTGTGTGTGTACTGTGAACCCAGGGCTTTCTTATCTATTTTGAGACACAGTCTTAATAAGTTGTTAAATTGCCCAGACTTAGCTCAAAACTGCTATCCTCTTGCCTCAGCCTCCTAGAGTACTGGGTTTAAAGATGTGCACCACGACATCTGAGTCTCTTCACCTGACCACTGTCCCATAGGAAGCAGGGTCCTGTCACCATCAGCCTTCTCTTAGGTACCCAGCCTTGTTCTGGGCACTCTACACTAATTGTATCCCTATTATCCCCTCTCATACACGAGGATACTGATGCACAGAGAGGTTAAATAACGTGCCCAAGATCACACACCTGTAGGTGATGAGCCAGTCTGTGAATCCAAATCATGAGCATCCTACATACAGGCCACTCAGTTCACTTGAGGAGTACCGTGGATTGGGCTACCAGCTAGCTGCTGGGTGACCGGTCCATGGCCTACAGGGTAGACCCCCACAAATGTGCAATGGTCGAATCAATGAGCGAAAACGTGAGATGAAGCGCAGCTGCGCACTCAGCCAGGGTTCCGGCCTCCGCGGCCACAAGTAGCCTCCGCACGAGTGTAGGCACGGAGGTTCGTGGGTCTTCCGGGGGCGCTATTCCTCATTCTCTAAGCCAAGGGAGTGGGCGGAGCCGCTAGTGGCGAGCCAATAAAGGGTTGGAGGAGGGATCTGAGTGTGGAAGGCGGGGGTCACTTGGGTAGTGGGCGGACAGAGGAATTCGGGGGCGGGGCAAGTGGGGAAAAAGACCCATGGAAATTCAGTAAACGGTGAGAGGGCCCGCCTAAGGGCGGAACCAATGAGAGAACAGCCAATGGTAACTGGAATACAGGTTCGGTGGGCAGGGCGGGAGTGGGGCGGGACCTGTGGGCGGCAGACCAATGGCAGCTCGGGGGCGGGGATGAGGACGGGCGGGGGCTCCGAGGGGGCGGTGGCGGCGGCGGCGAACAAAGAGGCGGCAGGAGCGGGTGGCCGAGCGGAGCCGAGCGCAGCCGACCCGGGCCGAGCCGGGCCGGGCTGGGCCCATGAGCGCCTGGGCGATGCGGGCGTCCAGGTCGGGGTCGGTGGGTCCCTGAGCCCCGTGCCCTGGCAGCAAGAGAGCCCGCGCGGCCCAGGCACCAGCCACCATGGCCGGGGTCAGCTACGCTGCACCCTGGTGGGTGAGCCTCTTGCATCGGCTGCCCCACTTCGACCTGCGCTGGGAGGCCACCAGCAGCCGGTTCCGTCCCGAGGACACCGACTACCAGCAGGTGACGCGCGCCCCTGGCCGCGGGGTCAGGCTCGGGGTCACGGCTCTCGCCCCTGGGTCCTGGAAACTCCCAATCCCCTTCCTTCTGGAGGTCCCTTCTGGGCCCCTGGCTCCCTCTCCAGATTCTGGCTTCCCCTCCCGGGTTACCAGGTTCTCTGCTGGGTCCTCATGGGGCCTTTTTTGGCCTCAAGTCCCCGTTTCCATCTTAGGCGGGGGTGGCCTGGCGCTTTTCTTCAGCAGAACCCCCTGCCCAAGGCCCCTAGAACAGAGCCCAAGCCTGGGCACTGTCATTCCCTCTTATCCGGTTGGGGAATCCCGTGACAGGCTGTTGGTGGGTGAGTACCCTGAGTGACGCCAGCCTTCTGTGGCCGGTAATGACCCCCTGCTCTGTGGTCAGGCTGTGGGGTGTACATGCTGTTTTATGTGGCTGTGGGACACCAGCCTGGCAGAGCCTTGTAGGAGGGAGGTGCAGTGAGGTGGGCCTCAGTCTGGAAACTGGAAAGGGCAGACTTACGGACAGTGGGGGGCCCTTGGGTGCCCTTTCTTTCTCTGTGGAGCCCTATGCTTGGCATCGTGCCAACTCTGGAGCCACCCTCCCCCATGGCGCCCCCCCCCTGCCCCTAGCTGTCATTTGAGTGTAGGGCAGGGGACAAGGCCAGGGGCATTTACATCAGGATTCCAGACCAGGGTGAATGGTCACCCTGAATGCATCCTAGGGTTTATCTCTGGTGATCACAGTAGAGTCTGGATGGCATGAGAATTCAGTGTTTGGGGGCAAGTAGCACCTCCCCACTCAGCTGTGTTCTCCCGGCCTCCCTTACTCAGAAGACAACCGGAAGTGGAGGCTGAGGGCACCATGGGAAGTTTGCTGCCCTGCTCCCTTGCTTACCTGATCCCAGGTCCACCAGCTGATGTTGTTTCTAAGCAGATTAGAGAGGGGGTGAAGGATTGGCCCTGGTGTGCCCAGAGAGGGCCTGGAGAGGTTTGTTGTGAACCCCTGGCCAAGGAGCTGTTGGGAGGAGGGAAATACTCTTCTCCATACTCCCCAGAACAGTGGCTGTGGGGTGATATTGTCTCTCCCCTCCCTGGAGGAGTGCTACAGAAGCTGTGAGAGCTTTGTTTGGAAAGTTCTTTGCCCCAAGGGTTGGACCCGTTTGTCAGTTCTGAAAAGTCTGGAGGCCCCTGGGGCATCTTGTTGGCTATTTTTTGCCCCAGGGACATCCTGCTGGCTGTTTCCTGTAGCCCATAGACTGCTACTTGCTTGGACTGCACCCAGGGTTGAACTTACCCCCTCACCCTCCAGTGTGCCTGGATTCTAGCTCTGAAGGCAAGGAGGGAGTGAGGGCAATGATGCCTGCAGCCTATGGGGGCCCTGGTGTCTGCCCCCTTCTCTGCCCTGCTCTCTGTTCTGCTGTGGGAGGGCTCTGACTCACTTCTCTCAGAAGAGCAGAATTAGCCACTGAATAATTCACGGTGTGGAAACCAGTCTGTCTCCATCCCCCGCCGCCTCTGCTCCCCTTGTGGGGCTGTGGACGTGCGTCGTGCCCCTGCCCTCTATGTGCTGGTACTTGTAGGGAGGCTTTTGATCTCTCTGAGCTTTGCCACTTCTTGAAATCAGGGCTGCTGTGCCTTCGTTGCAGGGTTGCAGCAGGCATGGGTAGAGGACTTCCCTTCCTGGGTGGGAGAGTGTTGGTTGGCTGTGGGCCTCATCCTGCCTTTCTGGTTAGGTGTTGCTAGCTATGGGAGTGGCTGCTGTCCCACTCAGGGTAGTGACCCTTTACTCGTCCTGACCTGGGTACCCTTTTAGCTGTCTGCACCCTGCTGTAGAGAGGCCAGAGGTTGGGAGTTGTGAGAAGAGCAGACCAGCCACAGTCTTTTTTACTGTCTTCTACCCGCACAGCCCACTGGTAGGAACTGTGGTGAAGACCCCCAGGTCTCCTGCAGTGCTTGTGTGAGGCTGCCTTTCCCACTGTCTTTCAGATAGCTCAGACATCTGTCCTACACAGATTCTTTGAAAGTTGAGGCCCAGAGAGAAGACCTCCTCCAGGGAGCAAGCGGGAGGCCAGTGTCCCTGCCCCATTGGGACCCAGTCAGCCTGGGGTCCCATTGCAGGATTCTGGGACCATGGAATTAGGAACTGTTGGGGCTATTATTGGGGTACGTGGAGCCCTGCTGGAACCTGGGCCTTTGGCAGAGGAAGGCTGGGGTTGGCCTCTAACAACCTTAAGCTCTCTTGGAACTGAGAGTCTTGGGCCACCATATTTGCAAGGCCTTCATCCCAGAAAATTGACTCCTCTGGGTAACTCTGAGGGCCTGTGAAGTTGCTGAGTGAATTCTATGCATGTGATGCCATCTAGGGGAGGGCAGGGGCTGGGAGAGTCCTGTGGGGTCTGCTCTATGAGGCTTCCCTACTTTGGCTCACCACAATGGGCCCCCCCTGGGGTTAGGCCATTCCCAGCTTTCCACACTATCTCAGTGGCTGCAGGGAGTGCTAAGGTCTCTTGGGGGTAGGTGAGCACTCTTAGTACACAGGGAGACCCTTGGGGGTGAGGCCTGTTATAGCCAGTCCACCTGTCCTCTAGGTGAAAGTCTTGATTGTCCAGACAGGGCCTGTCCTGACTGTCTGCAGTTTCCAGGCCTGGGTAGAAGGAGTTTTGCTCAGGCTGAATATGGGTGCTGGGGGAAGGCGTGCGTGCTGGGCCTGCGTCTCAATTCATTATGTGACCTTGAGTGCTCCACCTATCTGGGCTTCAATGTGGGCCAGGGGTCTACTTCCTTATCCCCTGCTAGGCTTTTGACCCAGTATGACCTTGTGTCCTCTTGCAGGGATCAAGTTCATGTTGGCTGCTTTCAGTCTTTCTCCCTCTAGCTCACTGTCTCCACCGGTTCAAGGCAGGCTGGAAGTTGAGAGGACTGTTAGGGCCAGTGGTGGAGTAGTGGAGGCAGGTGTTAGCTACCTGCCATGCAGGCTTCTCAGTGAGGCCACAGTCCAGAGGCCTAGAGTTTTCCTGCCTCTTCCCTGATACCTTGTCCATCCCCTGTCCTGTAGCAGTTCAGTGGCATAAACCAGATTTCCAGATAGACCTCAGTACTTGCCTCAGGCTTGCCCAGTGGATGGCCATTTCTTGTTAGAGCTCTGAGTGCTCAGTTATTTAGTCAGGACCCTAGCAGTAAGATGGACATGGTGGTGTGACCAGAGCTAAAGAAGAAGGTTGCAGGCCACAGTAATAGCACATGCAAAGTCCCTGAGGCAGAGAAGCTTGATTCTCAGTCCAGAGCAAGGAGAAGCCCTGAGGCCTGTGTGGTCAGGGGAACAGAATATCCCAGGAGGAGAGCTAGGTGTTCTGTGCTAGTTTGAATGGCCCTCAGGGCCATCCGTCTCCTAACAGCTTGGAGCCAGCTCATAAGAGCACAGTCCTCGGTTTACAAGGTCAGCCGCTTGCCTTATCCACTGGGCAGGGCTGGCTTCATTGTCATCTCCCCACCACTCAGGAAATGAGCTCTGGTTACAAAAGCAGCGTTATCGCTTGTCTTCCAGTTTATAGATGCAGCGCACGTTGGCGGGACATGCTGGGAAAAGAACCTCATGAAGACAAAGACACCCCTCCAGCCGGATTGTGTCTCTGGCGCGTGCGTGTCTGTATGGGGCAGAAGTCACTAGACACCAGAGTTGAGCTGTGTACCTTCATGTCGCCTGCTTTATAAATGTGCCTTGGATGTGTCCACGGCCCTGCTACTGAGAGCTTGCCCAGTGTCCCACAGTGCTGGGAAGGATTCTGTGATTGCAAGTGGTGGTCCAGTGTGGGTGGGAGTTGATGGGCTAGGCTTGGGAGTGCAGAGTGCAGGGGGCTCTTCTGCTGGGCCAGTTGGCTCTGACTGCATCATGGCCAGTGCTGTCCCAGGAAAAGATTCAATAAGCAGAGCCTGGATCTGCATCACCTTGTGGCCAGGGGCCATTCAGTCCACTCCCACAGGGGTTGGCTGCCACCAGGTATGGGGGAAATACTGTGTTTTGTCTTCATGTATGAACCAGTGGCTTTTGGTTTTGGAGACTCCAAGGTACATGGCCAGCACTGTTCCCAGGTTCTGTGGGAATCTGATCATTCCCTGGTAGAGAGGTGGGTGGCATCCTGGACCCCTCAGGAAGTTGTAGAGATGGATCTTCAAGAAGTCAACTACTGAGTGTGTGGGGTGGGGTCATTCTTCCCCAGGATGCTGGCTCCCTGCAGACCCAGCTCCTGGGGCCACTCGATTCTGAATGGAGGGAGCTGCGCCCACCTCTGGGCTCCTGTGGGCTTCCCAGGCCAGCCTCCTCCAGTCCTTCCTTATACCTTCTTCCTCCCTGAATCCACCAGGAATTCAAGCCTGTGCCCTGCACCCTGAGACATAAGGCACCTCCTCTGGTCACGGCCCTTGGTCACATTCTGGGGGAACAGGAGTTCTTTGGCTTTGACCCTCAGCCCATAGCTGCCCCTCACAAGGGACTCATGCTGTGTGTCTCTATAGCACTTTTCTGGGGTAGCACAGTAGCCCTGGGAATGCGACACCATTGCCCATACATGGGCAGAGGCCAGGCCACCTGGCCTGGAGACACAGGCCAGTGTTCCTGCTCCAGCCCATCTCCTTCCCTCCCTGTGGACCATGCCCTTCCCAAGCAGCCTGGAAGTAGGAATCAGGTGGAAAAGTACCCATGCAGCTACCAAGGGCCTGTGACAGCAGGTGGGCCAAGGCTTTAGCAGTAGGACCCTGAAGGGTGGGCCTGCATCTCCTAGGATCTCGAGGGAACCATCCTACCCGTACCCGACCAGGGAAGGCTGAGGACCTGGGGGCTGGCCACCGGAGCCAACCTGATGAGGCTTTGATGGGCATCCTGGGTGTGCATTGTGTCACCTCAAGCCTGCAGCCCCTTGTGCTGTTAGAGGCAGGGATGAGGTAACTTTCTAGAGGACATCCCAGAGTTAGGGTATAAAGTGGGGCCTGTCCAAGTCCCCAACAGACACCCTGGCATCTTCCTGTTCCCTGGTGTTTTTTGTGCTGTGGACAGAGCTCAGAGTTCTGCTATGGAGCTTGGTCCTCCAGCCTCCAGCCTGATGCCAGGGCCAGGATATGCTGTGCTTGACAGCTGGCCACAGGCTGCTCTGGTTCTTGTCCAGAGGTAGGGGAAGGCATGGGGCCTCCTGTGCAAGGCCTTTGTGCCCTGTATCCCTGGAGGGACTCATGCTCAGTGATGTGACCACAAGCATACTGGAATCAAGGTTCACACACGTAAAGTCCTATGCGCATAGATCATCCTCAGCCCTCAGTTAGCGCGTCTTTCCCCCCAGAGGAGGCTAGCATAGGCCTGGGTCCGTAAGGAAGAGGACAGATATACCATGGTGGCCAAGCCCTAGTGTTGGAAAGAAGCTGGTTCCTTTTGCCTCTGAGGAGAGTGCAAGGCACAGTACACCCCTGCATCAGTTGCTCTGTCCCCTGTGCTCTGGGCTGGGTGTCTGGCCATTGTGGAAGGGTTTTCCAGTCCTCAATGAATCCAGCTGTGACCCCCAAGTAGGGCTGTGCTGTGCTCTCCTGGCCTCCTCCTCTTAGTAGGGGCCCAGCTCTGGATCTGACCTTCAGGCTGCCTCAATGGCAGCCAGACCTATCTTGTGGCGCCTGGCTGGGTTGGACCTGTGGCTAAGTCCCCAGGTAGCCAGGCAGTGTGCACACCAGCTCGGTGAGAATTGGGAGCTTTCTGGCATTTCCCCTGAATGGGGTGTCAGAGCATGGGGATCGAAACAGCTGTGTCTCCTGTGGCAGGGCAGCTGCCCCCAGCCTGCTCCTTGCTGTCTGTGCCCTCCTCAGGGGGTGGGCCGCAGGAATTCTGGGACTTAGCCTGTGAGGGGACAGTGTGAGCTCTCCTCTGATGCTCAAGTCCAGTCCATCCTTGGTGTCCTCCTCCCAGGTGACTCCAGGAAACAGCACGCACAGCCACAAATCTCTGGACCTTGGGCCTTGGGTGGTTGGACTGGGGCAGGGGCCCTGCTCCCCTCCTTCCTGCACAGCCATAGCCGGCTGCACTTTCTCCAGGCACGAGCTCACTGTCATGGAATTCATGAAACCCAAGCCAGGCCCGGTGGAAAATCTGTTTTTAATTTCTGGCCAGCGTGGCTGCAAAGCACCACCGAGAGTGGTGGGGGTGGGGGCTGCACTGTGCAGTCAGCTCGGCGCCCGCACAGCCTGTTCAGGGAGAGGGGCGGCCTCTCCGCAGGCCACTGGACGTTGCTTCTAACTTGTGGAGTGAAGGGGGTTTTAGGTACTTCGTTTGCACTCAGGAACCAGCCACACCTGGGATCTGGGAACCTAAAGCAGAGGTGTAAGCTGGCCTGTGATGGACACCTCCCAGGTGCAGGGCTGGCCAGGGGACCCGGGAGTGCAGCAGGATGGGAGCTCCCTCTTGCTGGGCAGCCCCAGAGAGGGGGCTATGACAGCTCACACTCATGGTGTTCCTGGGCAGGGGCTGAGCCATGATGGCCCCTCCCCAGGTGACTTCCTCCCCCAGTGACTCCTACTCCTTGGACCCAAGACACTGGTGTCTTAGATGGTGCTATGACCATAGCCCCTTTTGCCGCCTCCCAGACACCCCAAACCTGTTCTCATCCTCTGGCAGGTCTGTGACTGCCATGGGAAGCTCCTCGTGACAGGAAGCATCCCACTGCCCTTTCTGTTGCTCCTGTGCCAGCCCCAGCCCAGTCCACCAGAGCCCTGTCTCTGCTCCTGACTCCTCCTGGTCTCAGTGGGGACTGCTGTCTGTGAGCCCTCCCCTCCCAGGGTACTTGCCAGGAATGCCAAAGTCTACTAGCAGTGTACGTGACCCCCTCTGGGGGCCTGTTCCTGCGTACCAGCTCAGCACTGCTGGGGACTTGGCAGCTCCCCAGTGACACAGGAGGAGTCAGCCTGGGACCAAGCACACAGCTCAAGGCTTGATGCAGAACAAGGATGTGCCCAAGCTGGTGCTGTTTGGTAGACTTAAATGAGGCTATCCCTGAGGACACTCGTAGCCTCTGGGAGGCAGGTGTGACTGTGGGCCTGAGTCCTGCCTCCAGAGGGCAAGTCTGACCCTGTGGACCTCTGTCGTGCTCCAGGGGGGCAGGTGTGATTTGTGAGAGATTCTTCTTGGTGTGGGAGCTTTTATGCCGGGTACTCCCCCTAGATCAGGCCTGAGAGCAGCATGTTTGCCCACCTGTGCTGTTGGGGGAAGATGTGTCTTGCTCCATGGTCTCAAAAGTCTACAATGGCACTGAGCCTGGCTTGTGTGTGAAAGTGTACATGTGCACGCATGCCATGGTAGAAGGAGCCGTGTCCATGGGGCTGGGAGTGCAGGAGACATGAGCAGGCTGCTGGGGGACTGGGCAGGGTGCTGGCTCACCACGCCCTCTGCCCTTGCCTGTCCCATTCATTCTGTGCAGCCTCCCGCTGCCCTGGCTTTTTGTAAGGCTTTGATGCCACACATCAACCCCCTTCCCATGAAGCACAGTTGGTCAGGGTCATCTGCCTCTGCAGGGAGCCTGGCCAGGGTTGGGGGCCTTGGAGGACCTGCTGTCAAGCAGGATTTGAGTTCTAGTATCATCTCCCCACATCCTGGGGGATGGCCTGTGCTGAATGTTGGGATAGTAGGGATTTCTGGAAGGGGACAAATGCTCAGGTCTGGAGGTCGGAGAGCCCTAGGCCAGCTTCAACCCACCCACTTCTTGTTGGCCTCTACCATGGGGCTTGTGGGGTCCTCTGTAGGCCTGACTGCCTCAGGACCAGCCCTGGCCTGCTGTGGAATACAGTGAAACTGCAGACCCTTGCAGACTTCAACCTTTGGATGTTTCTGGAGTGGGTGAGGGTTTGGGAGGGCCCTAGGGCATTGGGGAAAGGTCCAGGCATAGGGCAGGGGCAGTGTCCCCAGGGACCACAGTTCGTGGCTTTGGGGCTGCAGGATCTTGAGAAGGATGAGGTGATCCAGGCTGAGGAGTAGGAACCTCAAGTTCAGAGAGGGGGCAGCAAAGACCCCAGTGGGGTAGGTTAGCCAGCAGCTCCCTCCATGCATGGCTGAGTCCCCACAAGACCTTTCTGCAGAGCACGGTGTCATTCCTGCTACCCATGCTGTGACTGAGGGCTCAGTTCGGAGCTGAGCATCTGCCTTGCCTGACTGAGCCCTTACATCATTTCTGCCACAGACGGAAAATTCCATGTGGTCAAAGCCCAGATGCTGATCAAACATTTCCCATTCTCATCCCCAATGGGCCTCTGGACAGCAGTGGCTGGGCTACCACCAGATACCGTTACCCTGGTGCCCTCATGGATACCTGACCTCTGTGAATCAGGTCACAGAAACGGGGCAGAAGTCATGCTGGCTGTAGTACTCTCCCCCCAGACAAGCAGATCAAGGCAGCTGCTCCGTGTGTCAGGCATCCAGCTGCCTGACCTCATGGACAACTAGATGGGGACAGCTCTGCTTGTACACAGCATGAGCTGAGTCTCTGGGCACCCGTGTTACTAGCCTTCGGTGACACCCCCTCTGATCTTGGAGCTGAGGGGCTGGGACCCTGGTACCAATCCTGCAGCCTGCATCCTGACCTCAGGGGCTAACTGATGACCTCAACTCACATCCAGCTCTGCCAGAGGGAAGCTGCCTCAGACTATAGGAGTTTGGGGTCTTTCCTGAGTGTCTACTGTATGGGCTCCGTACTGGGTCCCGGGGGTAGACTGAAGATGGGCTCTGAGAATAGGTGTCCTCCCCACCCCTGCCCAGTTGATGAACTGGTGGGGCCATGCCAGCACCATCTTGGGGATGTGCAGGCAGACCTCAGGGCATAGAAGGTCTTAACAGGAAGGGCTTCATGGAGCAGGGCCAGATGGGAGGTGGCGTGATACCAGGCGTGGTCACCTAAGGCAGGGAAATGGGCATATCAGGCCCCTGGCCTGCTTGTCATGGCCTCCAGGGCCTGACTGCACCCTTGGATCACCCCCTCCACCAGCCCCAGGACATGTTCCTATCATTAAGGACCTGGTCCTAGGGTTACTTGGGTTCTGGCCCTGCATTGCCCTTGACTAGGAGTTGTACCACCCAGGAGCTGTGGTCAGGCCTGTGCTCCTCTGCTGGCCTGTTGCCTCTGACAGGTGCCCCAGTAGATGGCCAGGGGCTTGGGGGCCCTCCCAGGAGTGTGTGTGCGTGCGTGCGTGCATGCGTGCGTGCGTGTGTGTGTGCGTGTGTATGCCTGCCTGCTCTTGTGCATGGGAGTGGTTGTGAACATTTATGGATGAGTGTGGATGCATGCTTGTACTTCGTGCATTCAGAGTGCTGGGTCCTTGTCTTTCCTTGGCTACTGGGCTGCAGAGCTGGGCCTGGAAGCAGTGCTGTCCCCCCAACCTCCAGCATAGCTAACTTTTTCTAAGGGCTCCCACATAAGGTCTGCTGAGAGCTTCATGCCTGATGGTTTGCTCATCCTCAGAGCAGCCTCACTGGACAATACTGCTGTCTCCCAGACATCAGCCCTGGCCTCTGTTTAAAGTGAAGACTGCTGATGCTCTTTCCTGTGGTCCTTTTTTTTGTTTGTTTTTGTCTAGTAGTGGGGATTGAACCCAGGATCTTCACACTGAGCTACATCCCGACTTTATTATTTTTAAATTTTATGTATTTATCAGTACCAGAAATTGAACTCATGACCTTGCAGTTGCCAGGCAGGCACTATGCCACTGAACCATATTCCCAACCCCTTATTTTTTAATTTTTTTTTTTTTTTTTGTACTGGGGATCAAACTCATGACCTCACACTTGCCAGGCAGGTGCTTATGCCACTGAGCTAAATCCCCGGCCTATTTTTTAAATTTTAAAACATGGTCTCACTAAGTTGCCCAGACTGGGCTCAAAACTTGGGATCCTTCTGTTTCAGCCTCCCGGAGTGCTAGGATTTTCAGAAGCATGCACCACCATGCCTGGCTTCCTGATCTGTTTTCATGGCCCCTCTCACTGCACAGTGCCACAGTAGCCTCACCGTCTGTTGGATACTCCGCTTCTCCACCTTGTGCCTGGTGCCTGGAGGCATTTCATAAACTCCGGCTGCCTTGACACCCGAGCTGCTAGACATCCGCTGTCTTCGTGGGGCAGTGCCCTCTGAGAATAGGCTTGCCTAGGTTCCTGTCAGCCTGATGCTTATCTTGCTTTTTCTTGTTTTCCATCTGGCAAATGGGAGTGTGTGTGGTCCTGGCACCTCCGAGGTCATGATCTAAGCCTGAGGACTCTGTGTGTGCACTGGCTCTGTGTGTGACAGGTCAGCCTGGGTGACTGTGGGAGCCAATGGCTGCTCACCTGTTTTCCATCTGGGATCAACCCCTTATCTCCTCACTCCCCAACCTCCTTACCCCTGGGAAGGGTTTTCCACAGGGGACACATGTTCCAGGGCTCCTCCCAGAGTTGTGTCCCTCAGTGAGCAGAGCTGGTGGAACAGATGAGTGAGGCCACCTCAGCCAGGGACCTGGAGGCCTATGAGCCAGAGCAGCGGCACAGCCTGCCAGAGGAGTCTGGCTGGCTCAGGGCCCATATGGGGCCAGCACAGTGCCCAGAACCATGGGAAGCCCAGGGTGGCCCTCTATGGACGTACAGAATGTTGGATACAGGTCCTCTGGAGCCTGGGCTCTGAGAGGGTTCCACTGCCCTCACGGGTCTGCTCTGTCATTTGCTTCTCACCTCCCAGGAAGGAATCCCACTGGGGCCTGTGATCACCAGCGGGTACGATTGGCACCTCTGGTCTGTGCCCAGCTGCGTGCAGGTGAGGGTAGATCTGGGGAGTGAGAAGACATTGCTGTTCACAGGCTGTAATGTTTACCACCAACCTTCTGTGTGCCAGGCTTGGTGTTAGATAGAGTGTGGTGATGCTGGGGTACAAGGACTGTGACCAGCTCTGGCCATTCCCCCCAGAGGCTCCTGCTGCAGCCTGGTCTGTCTCAGTCCCTCGTACCGTGCCTGGGTCTCCCGGGCTTTGGAGCCCCCGCTGATCGGTGTCTTTGGAGCCAGCCTCTTTGCCCCACCCAGCCTGTGAGTGCAGGGCAGTGTGACTGAGCTCCAGGCATGCAGGTGCCAGCCTCCAGTGCCTTGCAGTCCCCAGAATGTTCCTTACTGGACAGCCACAGGGCTCAGGGCAGTGGAGAGGTGAGGGCTATGACCTGTAACAGCCTTGTGGGTTCTCAAGTTTCTGCAGTTCTTCCTCAAAGTGAGGTGCAGGCCAGTGTCGGCCCCTGCCCTGGCACAGGAAGTGTGAGTGCTGCCAGCCACAGGGCCAGTAGGGGTGCGTTTGTTTCATTTTGTTTTGTGTCATTTTTTGGTATAAAAGAGTAGATTTTATATTTTCATATTCCAAGGTTTATTTTCTTGACTAAAATATAAGGTGATATTATCATGAATGGAGAGAGAACCCTGGTGAATGAAGTCTAAAGCTTATGCACTTTTAAAAAGGTATCAGATACTACTAACATCACAAAATGCAGAAATAGAATCACAGTGTTTTGATCAATAAACCCAGAACTCCTTTAGAAACCCCCCCATTATCTTTTATTTTGCTTTTTCTGTTTGGTTATCTCCTATCAGAGAAATTATGCTATATTTAAGCTTGTGTGTCTGATATATTTCACTTAACATTATGGTCTCAAGGTGCATCCATTTTTCTACAAGTGACTCAAGTTTATCCCTCTTTATTTTTTTTAACAATTAAAAGACTTTATTCTAATAGCTGTAATTACAGTGCTTGTCAAAATGAAAACTGAAAACAAGTATGCAAAATGGTTGATTACTAATGGGGTACTGAAAGCAGTAAGATGTTGCACAACACCAAATAAACCAGATCCGAGGTTTCCCCAAGATAGATTTAACTCCAACTTCTTCAGTGTTTATCAAAATACAAAAGAAAAAAGTACAGATCATCTTTTTCAATGGCAAATCAGACCCTTGCCTGCCTGCTTAGGGAGGAAGGTCCTTCCCATATGGAGTCAGGGGAACTCCAGGACTGTGATCTGGATTGAACTGACTAACCCAGCTGGTGTGTGCTCCTGCCCGTGAGACCCGGATGTTGCCCAGCATGTCGGAGCGGGCACTGGGAGCATGGAGTCTCACTCCAGACAGGCACTGATCAAGGATGAGGGTGGCCGGCCCCATGTCTCTGTCATGGCCCTCCCAGCCTGCCTCAAGGTGACTGTGGGTGCATGAGTACAACCCCAAAGCTCTAGAATACAGGTGACCCAAAGACAGGTGGGTGACAGGCCTCTACTCTGACCAGGCAGTGGATGGCATTCTCTCATCACCGTCTCTTGTGTTTCAAGAGGAACAGCTGGTCCGATGGCCTACTTATGGGCCAAACTGCAGAACACACACCAGGCATAGTCTTCCTTCTGTGTGTGCAGGTGTTCTCCTTGCTGTGTGTTTCTGTTTTTAAAATTGCCCAGAGTTCAGGTTAACAACCAATCACCAAATGGGTCCTGACACTGATCTACAGCCCAGTGGCTCCTGGAGGCCAGGTTCCCTCATATCGAAATCCCTTCTCAGTACTGACAGGTGATTCTTTTTTCCACAATCAAAACAACTGAGTAATATTGCACAGAAATACCAGAGACTGCCTCAGTGGAAACAGACTATTTAAATGAAAGCAAAATGTGGCTGCTGACCACATCCGCACATATATAACACAGTGCCCATGGAGACAGCTTCTCACACTGAGGACCACAGAGTTCCATGTTTGCCACACGAGAGAAAAGCAGAGGCAGGGAGGAGGAAGTGAGGGGGAGGGGGCTCTGGTTCACTTCTGGTTCTAGAAGTGATTGGCCAACCAGTCCAGTTCTTCACAGGACTTGTTCCTGCTGGTGGGGGGAATGTACAGGAACACACCAGTTCCTGTGGTGTAGAGAGTGCGGCCCCAGTTTGTCTGTGATTTCAGCTGCATTGGTCGTGTTGGGGGAGATCCTGCTTGGCGAGCAGGTGGCTGAAACCTGCAGCTTTCCTCAGCAGTAGCCTCATGAGCTCCTCATTCACACCTTTCTGTCATTGCTGTCTGCCATAAAGATCAAGCCTTGGGTGTTCTAGAAGTAGTGGTGCCACAGTGGCTGGATCTTGTTCTGACCACCCAAATCCCACAGGGGGAAGCTGATGTTCTTGTATTCGGCAGTCTCTACCTTGAAACTTATGTCGGGAATGGTGGTCACAATTTCACCAAGCTGTGATGACTTGTATGTATGAATGCATACATGGATATGCATGGATTACTGTAATACAATGTCGTTAACTCTTGAGAAGATGCCTAGAAAGGTAATGGCTAGGTCAAATAAATTTCTAGTTTTTGTTTTGTTTTGTTTTCATTTTTTTGAGACAGAATCATCATGGCCTTGAACTCACTATGTAGCCTAGGCTGGCCTCAAATTTGCAGCAATCTCCCTGCCTCAGCCTCCTAAATGCTGGAATTACAGACTTATGCCACCACACACAGCCCTAGTTTTAGTTTTTGAGGAATCTCCACATTGATTTCTATCGTGGTTGTATTAGTTTACACTCCCATTGACAGTATAGAAGTTTGCCCCATTTTTTTTTGTTTGCTTTTGTTTTGTTTGGTTTTTGGTACCAGGGATTGAACTCACGGCTTGCACTGGCCAGGCAGGTGCTTATGCCTCTGAGCTAAATCTCTGGCTGAAGCCTTTTGCTTACATCTTCACCAGCATTTGTTATTACATTTCTTGATGATAGTCATATTGGAATCTCAGTGTTGTTTTAATATGCATTTCTCCAATAGCCAGCAACGTTAAACATTTTTTCACATATTTATTGACCATTTGTACTTCTGAGAAGCAGCTCCTCTTGTCACCAGTAGGGCTGGTGACATTTGAACAAGGGGTTTCTGGGCCTGGTCCTTGTCCTGTTCCTTTTCTAAAGCTCCTTTACTGGTGAAAGCACATAGCCAGGCAAACACAAGTGTGCTGCCTGGGGAAGGAGGGACCAGCACCTACCTGCTCCAGCAACAGACAGCCCTGGGGCTGGTCCCTGTCCCCCTCCTTCCCCATGGCGGGTGCTCAGGACACATGGTTCTGTATCAAGTAAACTGTTTCCTGTGGGGGATGCCCCACCTGGGGACAGGAGGGTTCTGCTGTCCCTGGGCCAGCCTGGCAGAGTGGAGTGTGGAGTCTGGGTGCTGTGGGCAGCTGGTGTGGGTGGTACTCCACGGCCAGCCACCACCTCATCCCATCTGGGGCGACTGCCCCTGCACAGTGTCCATAGCCAGTCCTGAACACGGCTCCTTAGGGTACCCCCGGGCCATTGTGGACTTAATGGTGCCTCTACAGTGCTCACCCACAGACTTCTGTTGTCAGCTGAGTGGTACCCAACCCCCACCAGGCCCCTGTTTTCCTAACAACCCCTAAAACCCCCAGCACTGTTGGGGAGCAGGGTCAAAATGGGAGCGGGGGCAGCAGTTCCATCTCTTCTCATCCCACACCCGACAGGGAGGGGAGTTACAGGTGAGAGGGGCGCCATCCCCCGAGCTGTCTCCTGCTGGGGGCCGCCAGCCCCTCCCCCGTGCTGCCGTCTGCCTGCCCTGATGACTGCCAGGACTTCAGGAGGCCTTGCGCCCATGTCTTAACTCCTTTTATGTAAGAGAAAACGCACCCGGGGAGATCAAGGCACCTCTTCAGCCACCACCCCTCTAGTACACGAGTCCCCCTTTGTGAGTCCCTCTTCTCTTAACTGCACCTCACCCACAGCCTCTTCTTAGCATCGTTTGGCAGCTGCGCTGTTCGCTGGGGCCCAGCACCTGAGAGGCCCCCGCATCAGTCACTCAGCTGTTGGGCATCTCTCTCTGTTGCCAGCAAGCCAGGGACGGGGCCACCTCCCAGCGCTGGGAGGGATGAAGCGGGTCCTGGCCACGTTCTCTAGCAGCCTCCTCCACCCCCAGGCGCTGCTGCTCTTGGGGGCCGCCGCCCTGGCTTGCCTCGCCCTGGACCTCCTCTTCCTGCTCTTCTACTCCTTCTGGCTGTGCTGCCGCAGGCGCAAGACCGATGAGCACCTGGATGCTGACTGCTGCTGCACGGCCTGGTGCGTCATCATCGCCACGTTGGTTTGCAGGTGAGGCAGAAGTGAGTGCAAGGCGGGGCGGGGGGGGGGGTTGGAGGCAGGGATGATGGGAGGGGCCATGGGGTGGGGGGGCCAAGAATGGGGGGGTTCCCCTACTCCCCACCCCCATACTCATAGCCTGGTCCTCCCCAGCGCGGGCATCGCAGTGGGGTTCTACGGCAATGGGGAGACCAGCGACGGTGTCCACCGGGCTACCTACTCACTCCGTCATGCCAACCGCACCGTGGCCGGGGTTCAGGACCGCGTGAGTGGCCGTGAGATAGGGGTGGGCTGTGCTGGCACATAGGGTTGTGCATGGGCAGTGGCCTGCTTATAGGGCCTCAGCTCCATCCTGTCCCGGCGGCAGGTGTGGGACACAGGAATGACCCTGAACCGCACGGCAGAGCCCAGCCTACAAAGCCTGGAGCGGCAGCTGGCTGGGAAACCAGAGCCCCTGCGGGCTGTCCAGCGACTGAAGGGCCTTCTGGAGACCCTGCTGGGCTACACCGAGGCCATTCCTTTCTGGAGGAACCCGGGCGTGTCCCTGGAGATGCTGGCTGAGCAGGTGGACCTCTACGACTGGTACAGGTGCGGTCCAGTGCTCTTTCCTAGAGCACCTGAGGTAGCCTTCTTGAGCCCACCCTGATCTCTAGCACCCGAGTCCTCACAGGTAGGGGCAGGGTAGCTGGCGGTCACCGGAAGTGGCAGGAACCTGCCAAACAAACATTTTTTCCAGGAGCCAGTACCTGTCCCCAAGGCTGCAGCTGCCTGTGCTGCCTCTCCCGGGAGCAAGGCTGTTTGCCACACTCTGACTGCCCCTCCTGCCCCCCCTCTGGACCCCGTCCTTATTCATGCCTGGCCCACACCCACATGTGCCCGCAGGTGGCTGGGCTACCTGGGCCTGCTGCTGCTCGACGTCGTCACCTGCCTGCTGGTGCTGGTGGGCCTCATCCGCAGCTCCAAGGGCATCCTGGTCGGGTGAGTCTGGCAGGAGGGCTGTACTTGTGGGAGGGTCGGGGTGAGCACCTGAGGCGCTGTCTCCCCATCATGGGGTCTGTGGTGGGACTCAGGCCTGCTCCGAGATGCCTGCACCCTGTGCCCAGTACTGGGAGCCGCGGCCCCCAGCCCAGTCTGGGTTGCCTCAGCAAAGTCAGGAGACCTGGAGCCACCTGCCTAGGTCCCCAAGTGCTGGGAAACCAGGAGATCGGGCTGGAGCTCCTTGTAACCTCTGTCCGTGCACATGGAGGAGGTTTGGTTCATTGTTTACCAGGCTGGTGGCCTCGGGCAGGTGTTGCATCAGTCCCTCCCCTTGTCTCAGAAACCAAAAGAGTCACAGCTTGCCCTTAGGGTGGCTCTGAGGTGATGTTACTGTCCCTCCCTGACCAATTGCATAGCCACATCTCATCTCCTCTATGCCCCTTGTGCAGGAAGGGTCTAGAGGACTCCAGCTCCTGCCCAGTGGCACTCCTAGGCCTAAGAGGACAAATAAGTAAAATGAAGGTCACAGATACTGAGAACTGGAGAAAAGCAAAGCCTGGTCAGGTAGCAGGGCTGTGTGCCCCTGGCATCCGGGGTTCACGAGCGCAGGGGTGTGGAGCAGAGGCCCAGGGGACCAAGAGTGCTTGGACAGCACACAGGCCTGCAGGTTGGGAGTGAACACAGCGTGGGAGCCAGGAGAGGTCAGTGCGGGAGGCCCAGCCCTGCAGGCAAGAGCCCACCCGCCCACGGTGCTCAGAGGGCTGCCCCTGGGGATGAAGCACGGCAGGGCCTGGGCTGGCCGAGGCTAGTGGGACCTTCATACTGCTCTGTGAGGCAGAAACTGGGACTGGGGGTGTAGCCGGTAGTAGAAGACTTGCCTAGCCTGCACAAGGCCTTGGATTCCATTTCCAGCACTGCAAAGAAAAAAAAAGAGGGAAAGCAGAGACTTGTCTGCTAAAGAAAGGGCTCTGGTGACAGGCTCAGGGGCAGAAGGGCAAAGCCCAGGAAGCCTCCTGTTCTCTAGTCAAGCTGGGAGGGGAACCTGTCCAGGCCTTGGGCCTTGGGTGGACCTGGCCTCAGCCAGAGGTCAGATGTCCAGGTGTACCCGGGTTTTGCCCTCCATCCATAGCCCAGTGAGTGGTATGACCTAGTCCCCAGCCTGAGGGATCTGACTGGCTTTCTTTGTCCCAAGGGTCTGCTTGCTGGGGGTCTTGGCCCTGGTCATCAGCTGGGGTGCACTGGGTGTGGAGCTAGCTGTATCTGTGGTGAGTGGCAGGTGACCAGCAGTCCCCATCTGCTGAGCCTGGGTGGGAGGTGAAGGAAGCCAACAGTCTGTCCTTTCCCACCTTGTCCCAGGTCACTGGGTCCTTGTCATGGGCACACAGCATATCCATACCCTGCTGATTCATATTCCACCTTCTTGAGCCAAAAGTAGACCCTGGAATCAGGTTCTACCCACTGAGGGCCCAGGGTACCATCTCCCCTGAGGCCCAGCTTAGTGACTCCTTTCCTTGCCTGTGCCCACTCAGGGTTCCAGCGACTTCTGTGTGGACCCTGACACCTACGTGACCAAGATGGTAGAAGAGCACTTGGTGCTAAATGGGGGTGAGTCCGTGGCCATGTCAGAGTTGGTCCCCCTGGCTGGACTGACTGGGAAAGCCAAGTGAACAGGGCTGGTGTGTGTGCAGGGAGATGTCCCTGCCTTCATAGCCCTCAGCCTTGGAGAAGCTGGTGCTAGGCTGGGAAGCTAGGGAGTCCACAGGACTACCTTGACCACCTTCCCAGAGCTGGGAGCCACCGATAACTGGGGCGGGCAAGTGGCCCAGTGCTGCTTGGGAGTGGGCAGTCTGGGAGTGGAAGGCCTCCAACAGGCAGCACTGAAGTTGAACCAGATGAGGCTGCATCTTGTGCAAAGGCCCAAAGGCAGAAGCCCTGGACTGTCTAGGAGAGGAGAGGGGTAGAGAGAGGCTAGCAGGGCCAGGCCATAGGTAGGAGATTGGGCTTTATTCTGGAAGGGTGGAAGAGAGATGTGAGTCATGATAGAGTAGCCTTTTAAAGCTTCTGTGGGCTCCTGGGGTGACAAGGACCTGGGGCATGGCTGTTGGACTCCTGAAGACAGAAGTGGCTTGAACAAGTAGGGTGGGGCATGGACAGCGGTGTGCTTTGGGGGTGAGGCTGATGGGACTTCCTGATGAGCTGCACAGCTTCTACATCTGGCCTGATGGCTCTGAGTTCCTGGAGGCTCCCATTGGGAGCGCAGATCCCAGGGCTGAGTGCAGGTACTGTCACTGCACCAGGGCCCCAGTCCAAGTAGAAGGTCTGGGCCCTGAAGGATCTCTCTGGAGGCCACAGCTCACACACGTGTGTGTATACAGTCACATATATACAAGTGCACATGCATATATGTGTGTGCATACATTTGCACACACACAAATGTGCACACACATAGCACACAAGTGTACACATGTGGACATGCAGGCACACACTTGAAGACATGTGCATGCACACAGACACCTTACACAGACACGCAGGATCTGCCACCCCTGCCCGCCCTGCCCTCTCTCCGCAGACATTCTGCAGTACTACCTGGCCTGCTCGCCCTATGCTGCCAACCCCTTCCAGCAGGTGAGAGCCAGCCCTGTCCTGAGAGGCCGGGCCAGGTGCAGGGGTGGGGAGAGCCCGGCCATGGTGTCTATGGAGAGGCTGAGCAGGCCCTGTTCTGGCCTTTGTAGCCCACACGTCCACAGCCCACAGGCTCCGCAGAGGCAGAGGAGAGCAGCCAGGTGAACGCCAGGTTGGCCTCACTTGCTGCCCTGGGACTGCCACAACTATCCCCCTGGCACAAACCTTTTGTTGTGAGCTGCTTAATGCCACCACTGCCCTGGGCTCCTTTGACTCAATGGCTGTCCTGGGCAACCCCTAGGGGGCAGAGGCCAGGCTGTCCATTGGGCAAGTGTGGGAGAAACCTTGGGGACACCTTTGCATAATGCTGTCCATTTGGGTATCCTGGAGGTGAGATCT
>PVLA01015664.1:0-24201 GCA_004027455.1 Hydrochoerus hydrochaeris
ATCATGGCTTGATAATAATGAAACTTTTCCTAAGTTACATGATGCTAAAGTTCAACTTGTGTTTAGTACTATAACTACATTTTATAAATATAGTTTATTACATGTATAGTACATTTATACACTGACATAGTGTACTTTCAGAGTATACATATGATCAGATATAATAATGCACAAAATACTTTATTATTTACTGCATATAATATGAACAAATGTATTATTTTCATGATATTGAATTACATGTTTAATCATTGTATATTAAATGTAAACATAATTCATTGTATTTGCTATAGCATATATGTAATCAATAAACCACAGAAAATTGTACAGCATAAATACATGTATTCATTAAACCACAGAAAATTGTATAATATATGTTTGACATGTTATTTAAAATACTATATATGATAAAAAATTATATATATTGTTTCATATAATTGTACATATATAACTCATGTAATTGTGTGATTATTCTTTATATTATATATACAAAACATAGTTTTATGAAGTTTTACTATATACCTTAAATTATTATATATTGTCTCATAATATAAATCATGTAGCATATATGAGATATAGTCTTATACATTACCTAAAATGATATTTCTTTTTTTTTTTTGGTATCAGGGATCAAACTCATGACCTCACACTTACCAAGCAAGCACTTGAACCACTGAGCTAAATTCCCAGCCCCCTAAAATAATATTTCATAGTGTGCTATGAAACTTTCAGAATATGTATGAAATATGTACTTAAGTATTAGTAACTATAATGTTAATATTAAAAGTATAATTTATCCTACATCATAAAATTACATAAAACTTTATGTAGTATTACATATATAATAAGACCATATCTTATACCATAAAACATATAGCACATATAATTAAATATAGACTATATACAATTATATGGAAAAAATAAATATTTCATGAAACTTCATTTTTTTAGCTAATCTGTAATCAAATTTTTTTTAAATTTTTTATCTTAAAGAGAACAAAACAAAACAAAGCAAATCAGAAAAAAACAATGCAAGCAACATAGCACTTCACAACAAGACAACAGGGCATCAACAGTGTCTACCATAATGTCTCCTGCTTTTTTTCAAAATAGTTGACAATAACTTCATATGCAATAATAGGAAACATAACAAAATAGTATAAAACCATTCAAAAGAATGAAAGCATTATAGGCCTTCAAAACCAGACACTTTAATTAATTAATTAATTTATTTATTTATATCTTTTTGAGGCAGTTACACTATAAGGTTGAGGCTGTCTTTGAACTTATTTTGTAACCCAGGCTGGCCTCAAACTCATGGTATTCTACATACCTCAGCCTCTCAAGAACCATCATTAGAGGCATATGCCATTGCACCTGGCAAAGCTTTATTTTAATAAAATACATTGCATTTAATTGTATGATTATACATTACAAGCCTCATGCTACATATATAAAACCATACTTCCTACATTATTTACATTCTATGTTTTGTTATTGCACATTATATTTTATGTATCACTTGAGTGTTATATATTACAATACTTTATATCTTAAACTGTGTACTTTAATATGTTACTACCTATGATGGAAACGTATACTTTATATGATGCTACATAAATGTCATATTACATATGCTTTACATAAAGGAATATTATACATAGAATCACTGCATATCTTATGTAATTTACTATATAAGCATTATATAATTAATGTGAAATATAATATCTGTAATCTACTTCACACATGCATATTCTTATATTAAATATATATTTCCTGAAATTTTATTAGAAAAGATGTATCATGTCATATATAAGATTATGATATCTACAAATACTAAAGTAACATAAAATAAATATATTGGAACCTTAACCACATAATAAAAAATTGTCTCAAAAAAATAACCCAAACATACAACCCATCATTCAAAGTTGCATGAGAAATAAGGTTTCCATTGTCTGTGTGTGTGTGTGTGTGTGTGTGTGTTTTATTTTTTGAGACAGCTTCTCACTATGCATTTCAGGCTGACCAATAACATGCAGTTATCCTTCTTCCTCAGCCTTCTGAATACTGGAATTATAGGCACGTGCTACAATGCCTAGCTTCCAATATGGCTTTTATAAATATTTTTAGTTTAGGTACAACTATGATGCAAGTTAAATTTCTGTGAAACTTTCAAAAAACTACTTCTATTAATACTTAAAAGGTATTGTTTACACTTCAGATGTTCTGTTAACAGCATTTATTACTATCAATTGTTAAGGAATTTAACTGGGGGTCTTTTTCTACTTCTAGATTTGACCATTTACACAGTTCACTTGTAGTGATTTTACTACCATAAACTTTTTTATTAAAAGTTTAAAAAAATTGAAGATCCTTAACATACAACTGTCAAATGATGCAGCAAAGAGAGGACTACATCTCATAGTTATCCAAATGAAATGAATCCTGAGTCAAAGAAAATAAAAATTACCTCCAAAAGTTCGAAGTCCATTGAAGGTAAAAAAAAAATTATTGCATGCCTCAGACTGATTTTTCTGAGATCTCTCAATTCCCAAATTATTCCTCAAATGCATTATCAAAGAATGACAGTGGATCATGTTGCATGAAATCATTCCCTGAAATCATTTTGGTTACAGAATGAAAAATGAAAGAAAAACTGTTAAAATAATTTTCAACTTTTCTTCTGCCATTGAATCTAAAAAAGATGCATGGACATTCCTGGTAATACCTTATTGCCTCTGCCAGTTATTTGAATTTTCTCAATAACACCATGATCTAAGAATATTTCTGGGTGTCATTTTCTGACATGTCTTTTAGTTTTCAAAGTCTAAGCATATTCTCTACCACTGAGCTAAAATCCCAGCTGCTGATCTCTCTCAATATGTTCCAATGAGGCTTATCCCTACATACCTACAACTTCAAAGTAATTCAGTGTTTCAAAAGAACAGTAAAACACTTGAAAGATGTCTGGCCACTAGTCCTATAAACCAGTGATAATGGGGTTGTAGCTTGAATATCATTTTGGCTTTAGTAAAGTTGCAGTTGTAGTGGCAGGGACTCCTCATATTTTCCATATTTTCCTTTCTCTAACAATTTTGATTCTTGAGGAACCTCCTTAATTTTATTTGTTGTACCAGGAATCGAATTTAGGGCCTTGCACTTGTCAGGCAAGCACTAAGCCTCAGAGTCACATCATAACTAAGAGCTCTGATTACTGAATACCTTCACCAACACTAATGATTTGCCTTTCACATTTTTCTTTTTTTGGTATAAAGTACAGATTTTCTTTTCTAAGAAACATTTAAAATTTTCCAGGGCCAGGGATATAGCTCAGCATCATAGTACCTGCCTGACAACTGTGAGGACATGAGTTTGATAACTGGTACCAAAAAAAGTTCCAGAGTGGCCAAATTAATTTATAAGTAATAATACAGAGAGATGACAGTTTATTGAAAAGTACAATACCAGAGGTATTGACATAGTTACAAGTTACTTACTCAGATTTTCCTAATTTTACTTGTAAACACTTGTATGAATTCTAAACTTTTGGAACACATGAAAGTTTATATATGAGCCATCCTATTTCTTTTTTCTTTCTTTTGGTATGGAGGGTTGAACTCATGACCTCATGCTTGCCAGGCAAGCACTTAAACCACTGACCTAAATCCCCACCCCGAGCCATCCCATTTCTCCACATCTGTGCTGGTATTGTGTTATCTCTATTCTTATTTTAGCCATCCTGTTTGGTCAATGTGATGTTTCATTGCAATTTTAATTTGTATTTTCCTAAGAATTAATTATGTTGAACATACTTTTGTGTATTTATTAGTGGAGGATTTATAGAACATTAGTAAACTATATCTTAATGTATTCTGTCCATTTTTAAACTGATTTATAATGTTGAATTCTGGATTATTTTATATAACAGTCCTTTGTAAGTCTTGTAGCTTGCAAATATTTGCCCCAGGCTTTAGTTTCTTTCTTTCTAAAAACATTTTAACAGGGTTTTTTGAACATCAAAGGCTTTTAATTTTTTGAGGTTGAATTTATCAATTTTTCCTTTTCTATATAGGGTTTTGTGTCAACTGTTAACATTTGTCTATTCTTAGATCCTAGAATTGTCCACATGTTTATTACACAGTAAGCCTTAATATTGGATAGAATGCTTCTTCCCACATTATTCTTATTTGTCATTTTCTCTCTCATAATTGTTTTACATGCTGTAAAGCTGTGAAACAATTTGAAGAGAACTGACATCCTTATAATGAGACTTCTCATTTAAAACTAGCATAGTATATTTCATTTATTTAGATATTACTTTATTTTACCAACATTTTAAAATTCCCAAAACATGTATCTTGCACCTATTTTGTCAAACATTGGCCTAGGCACTTCATTTTCTTTAAAGTAATTACAAGTGACATTGCATTTCAGAATTATGTTTTCAGAATATTAGCACAGATTTGTTATTCATTTCTTTTTTTATTTTGAAGGTAGTAGAAATACAACAGAACAAGATAGAACAAAGCCAATTGAAAAAGTGCAGTGAATTTGGTACACAACTTCACAGCAGGTTACTGGGATAACAGTAATAGGTACCATAGTATATCTCATTTTCTTCACCATAGTTGTCTAGTCAATTAGGTATAGCAAAATCAAACTAAAGACAAACATTATAAAATGAATCAAAAGAATACTGAATAGAGTAAAGCAATTAATCATAATGAAACAAAACTCAAAACAACATTTGCTTTCAAACTGAAGAAAGAGGAGACTCCCCATATTTGCTATATTGCATAGTCATCCCCCCAAGAGATGCTCAGACCTCTGTCTCCAGTTGCTAACAAGGGTTGGGGGTTGAGATGTTTGATTCCAAGCCCACACACCAGTAGGCTGACAAGAAACACTATTGGTTCTCCTGGCTTATGCTGGAGGAAGGCATTTACCAAGAGGCTGGGCGAATTGCTTCTTTGTACAGCTACCTGGGTTCCCCTATGGCCATGACTGGATCTCAGGAGCCACTCACTGGTTCTCCTCCTGGCTCTTGCCTGAGGAAGGCACTTACCAAGAGGGCGGGTGAATTACTTCTTTGTGTACCACCTGGCTTCCATCATGGCCATGGCTGGATCCCCGGGGGCTGCTCACTGGTTCTCCTTCTGGCTCATGCCTGAGGAAGGTGCTTACCAAAGGGGTGGCCAAACTGCTTCTTTGTGTATCCACCTGGGTTCCACCATGGCTATAGCTGGATCTGGGGGGCCGCTCACTGGAGGTGCTTACAAAGAGGGCAGGCAAATTTGTGTAGCTGCCTGGGTTGTGCCATGGTCATGGCTGGATCTGGGGAGTCACTCACTGGTTCTCCTCCTGGCTCATGCCTGGGGAAGGTGCATACCAAGAGGGTGGGCAAATAGCTTCTTTGTGGATTCGCCTGGGTTCCACCATGACCATGGTCAGATCTCATAGCTGCTCACTGGTTCTCTTCCTGGCTCACGCCTGAGGAAGGTGCTTACCAAGAGGGTGGGCAAATGTACTTCTTTGTGCAGCCTCCTGTGTTCCACCATGGCCATGGCCAGATCTGGGGGGCTGCTCACTGGTTCTCCTTCTGGATCATGCCAGAGGGAGGTGCTTACCAAGAGGGCAGGCCAATTGCTTGTTTGTGCAGCCTCCTGGGTTCTCCAATGGCCATGGCTGGATCTTGGGGGCTGCTCACTGGTGGTGATTCATTTCTGTGAGGTTTTATTCTGTCTTCATTGAATTTATAGGAATAGTTTCTTTCTATCTACTCTTATGTGCTTTTTAATTGTTTTGGATGACCACTGTTTAAAACTTCCAGTAATATGGTTAATAAGAATAGATACCTTTGCTTTTTGATCTTAAGGAGAAAATATCTATTGTTAATCATGAAGCATATGTTGGCGATTGTGATGGTTTGTATCAAGAATGTCTTCATAAGGTTTCATGTACTCTTAGGTAGTAGGGTTTCCAGAGGTGGTTATGTGGATGACATAGCTGATGTGCTGTTAGGTTGTTGTGTTTGAGTGTACATGTCTCCCAAAGCCTTATGTGACTAGTCACAGGTGGGGCTATTCAGAGGCTGCTAGATCTAGAATGTGTGATTCTGAAAATCAATGGCATGTGATTAATAAATTAGTTTACTGATTGCTTTGGCATAATTCTGAGTAGGATTAAGGGTGCCCCTCCCTGGATGAGAGTGCTACCATCCTAAGTGCATGTAGAGTAGATAAGATATAAGGGACAGAAAGGGGTTCCTTGTCTTTGCTTGTTACCTCCTTCTTGCTGTCTTTTGCCTACCTGCTCTGCAATGCTTCTCTGCCATGCCACCCTCCCTTGGAGTCAGCCAACTCTCAACTGAAACTTCTACAAACTACAAGCCTAAGAAACCTTTTCTCTTTTAACTTTGGACATTGGGTAGTTTGTCTCAGTAACAAGAAAAGTGCTAGAGAAGTGAGGTCATTCCTATGACTATACCTGATCATGTCATTCAGGAGCCTTTGGAACTGGCATATGGGAAGAGTTTGGAAAGGTTTGGAAATATTGGCTCAAGAAATATCCCTCAATTGATTTAATCTGTACTTCATGGGAGATTCTGATCAGAGCTCAGAAGACCAGAATGCTGATAGAAATGATCTGGGGAAAGAGCCGTCTCAGCAGGTTTCTGCTGGTAAGGAATACACAAGATGTTAGACTCTAGATGACATGTTATGCCTGGGCAAAAAAGTTTTTTTTCTGCACTTGGCTCATGTCCAGGGACTTTCCCTAAGAGATTTAGGACAGTGGATGAATTAATGGCAGAAATAATTTCAGTATCATGTTGTGGTAGTGGCATGGCTATGGTTTGATTTATATTGAGAATCAAAAGCAAAGCATCCATCAGAATGATGTATGGTTTCATATTGAGAAGAAAGGAAACTTCATTAGTTATAGGCTACAAAAATGGAACATAGGAGAAATTGGTCCCTAAAAGCCTAGCAACAAAATGACAACTATTTCAGAAGACAATTAAAAAGATAGCCTGAGGCCATTGCAAGAAACAGAATGACAACTTCAAGTTTGCAAGTGTGAAACAATTTGTGTTGAGAGAGCCCCAGAGGACCATGGTCTAGAATTCTGGTAGCCTAGAGAGCTTTTGCCTCTGGATTGCATTCAGCATGTTCAACAATCTAGGCACTCAACTTCTATAGCCAAGAGAAGGAAACCTGGCTTCTGGTTCAGATGGAAGCAGAGCTTGTCATTATTCATGTGGTGCTGGCTTGGGGTGCATGCAGAATGCAATATTTGTGGGATCAGCAAGGATTACATCCAGATTTCAGAAGGCCTGGGAGGCCAGGGAGTGTATCCCTGAGAGGGCAGTGTGTGAAGCTGTGAGTCAGAATCCAAAGGTTTAGTAGAGACCTCAGAAGTTTGGACAAGCCAGGAAGGTGGATCATCTTCCTGCAAGAGAGCAGAGCTGACCCCAGACAAAAGCTATGAGAGCTACAACCACCAGTGCTACAGAGATGGAGCTACCCAAGCCCTTTGTAATTCTAGTCCTTTGCCACAGATTGTTGAGGATACTAGACATGGAACTAAGGGATTTAATGTTTGCTTCACTGGATTTTGTTTTTGCTTTATATTCATTGCTTCCTATTTCCCTCTTTGTACTATTTGAAATGAAAATGTCTATCTTATAGCATTGTATGTTGAAAGGGTTTAACTTTCTCTTCATTTATAGTTTGCCTTAAATCTCAGAGACTTTCGACTTGGATGTTTTAGTAATGTTGAATCTGTTGGGACTTTAGTAACTCTTGGAGGTGCACTAAATGCTTTTTACATATAGGGATGTGCAGTAGTCTTTTTGGGGCCAGGGGTGGAATGTTACAGCTTTTGTCTAGATGTTACTCCAAAGCCTCATGTCATCATAGGTGGGGCTTCTCAGAGGTGGTTCAATCTAGTGTGTGATAGTGGTACCACAGATGTGCGATTACTGAATAAGTTCACTTAGTTGCTTGGCACAGTCCTGGATAGGAAAAAAGAGTACTACATCCTATTTGTGAGTGCTATTGTCCTAAGGGTATGTACCCTGGATACAACAGAGTGCAAAGAAGTTTGCTGTCATTGATTTTTCCCTCTTCTTTGCTGTCTTCTGCCTGCCTGCTCTGTGATGGCACCCTGTCTTGGAGCTACCAAAATATGAACTGAAGCCTCTAAAAACTGTGAGCCAAATAAACCTTTCCTCCTTTAACTTTGAGTGTCAGGTATTGATTCAGCAATGAGAAAAGTAACTAAGATAGAGGTGGGGGCTTGTTAGAGGAGAGCCAGATGGGCATGATCTGGAGGAGTATATTTCCTACCCCAGCAATGTCAATCTCATTCCTGGCCACCTTGATGTGAGCAGCTTTTCATTTGCCCAAACACTATCTATCATGTCTTCTTGTCTTAAAAACAGTGGAATATAGTCTGTAAATGTGAACCAAAATAAAACTTTTAATTGTGGCAGTTGGGTATTGTGTCTCAGTGACTACTGTAATGAAGACAACTATAGGTTTGTATTTATAAGTCATTCAAAGTAGAGGTGATTTCTCATGGTGGTTGTGATTTGCATCTTCTTCATGATAAATGAGGTAGACAATTTTCTCATATATTCATTAAATTAATATATTCAATATATAAATGTATGTCTTTTCTATTAGCTAGAGATTTTTAACTTTTCTTTTGCTTATTTTGTATTTATGCATTTTGCTTATTGTTCTCTTTTGAAATCAGGTAACAAGTCTCCACCTTCATTCTTTTTGATCACTATTTTTTTCATTATTTGGTGATTTTTGCACAGTCAAAGACATTTTGGTTTTTCTTTCTAGAAAAATGTCATTTGGAACTTCAGATTGTATTGTATGTAATAACTGATTGGGAAGAGCATGGAAATCTTAAAATATTAATTTTTCCAGAACATGACCACAATACCTTCCCATATATTGTATGCTTTTAAATTTTTTAGTAATGTTTTATAGCAATGGCACGCAACAGCCCAAGAAGGCTGTGCACTCACATCATTTCCTGTGGTTCTTGAGTGAGCATGTAAACCACTGCTTGCTGTCTGGCTATGGGACTTCACGTTCCCAAGGCCCCGGGCTTTGCCCAGATGCTCAAGGAAGGAGCAAAACATTTTTCAGGATTAGAAGAGGCTGTATATAGAAATACACAAGTTTGCAAAGAGCTTGCCCAGACCACTCGGACAGCATATGGACCAAATGGCAAGAACAAAATGGTTATCAACCACCTGGAGAAGTTGTTTGTGACAAATTATGTGGCGACTATTTTAAGAGAGCTAGAGGTACAGCATCCTGTGGCAAAAATGATCATAATGGCCTCTCATATGCAAGAGCAAGAGGTTGGAGATGGCACAAACTTTGTTTGGGTCTTTGCTGGGCTCTTCTGGAATTGGCTGAAGAACTTCTGAGAATTGGCCTGTCAGTTTCAGAGGTCACAGAAGGTTATGAAATAGCCTGTAGAAAAGCCCAAGAAATTCTCCCTAATTTGGTGTATTGTTCTACAAAAAAACCTTCGTGATGTTGAGGAAGTGTCCACTCTGCTCTGTACCTCCATAATGAGTAAACAGTATGGTAACAAAGTGTTTCTAGCCAAGCTGATTGCACAGGCATGTGTATCTATTTTTCCTGACTCTGGTCATTTCAATGTTGATAATATCAGGGTTTGTAAAATTCTGTGCTCTTGTATCTTTTCCTCTTCTGTATTACATGGCATGGTTTTTAAGAAGGAAACTGAAGGTGACATAACATCTGTCAAGGATGCAAAAAATGCAGTGTATTCATGTCCCTTTGATGGCATGATAACAGAAACTAAGGGAACAGTATTGATAAAGACAGCTGAAGAATTGATGAATTTTAGTAAAGGAGAAGAAAATCTCATGGATGCACAAGTCAAAGCTATTGCTGATACTAGTGCAAACGTTGTAGTAACAGGTGGCAAAGTGGAGGCATGGCGCTTCATTATGCAAACAAATACAATATCATGTTGGTAAGGCTTAACTCCAAATGGGATCTTAGAAGACTATGTAAAACAGGTGGTGCCACAGCTCTTCCTAGATTGACTCTCCTGTCCTTGAAGAAATGGGATACTGTGACAGTGTTTACCTCTCAGAAGTTGGAGACACACAGGTGGTGGTTTTTAAGCATGAAAAAGAAGATGGTGCCATTTCTACTATTGTCGAGGCTCTACTGACAATCTGATTGATGATATACAAAGGGCAGTAGATGATAGCGTTAATACTTTCAAAGTTCTCACAAGGGACAAGCGACTTGTACCAGGAGGTGGCGCAACAGAAATTGAGTTGGCCAAACAGATCACATCATATGGAGAGACCTGCCCCGGACTTGAACAATACGCTACTAAGAAGTTTGCTGAGGCTTTTGAAGCTATCCCCCGAGCACTGGCAGAGAACTCTGGAGTTAAAGCCAATGAAATAATCTCTAAGCTTTATGCAGTGCATCAAGAAGGAAATAAAAATGTTGGACTAGATATTGAGGCTGAAGTTCCCACTGTAAAAGACATGATGGAAGTTGGTGTTCTAGATACTTACCTGGGAAAATACTGGGCTATCAAATTGGCTACTACCACTGCAGTCCCTGTATTTAGAGTTGATCAGATCATCATGGCGAAACCAGCCGGTGGGCCTAAGCCTCCAAGTGGGAAGAAAGATTGGGATGATGACCAAAATGATTGACTGGCCTAATTTTTACTATAGACGAAAACAGTACTTGTAGTAGTACTTTAGGAATTATTTTCTTACTCTCCTTAAATTGAGAATGTGTTAGTTTCCTCAGCTGAATGATACAATAAACATCATATGTTACCAAAAAAAAGTAATGTTTTATATTTCTAAAAAAGCTAGAAACCCAGTATGTCAATATTGTCAAACAGTATGACTTTTTAATGGGTATGTTCCAGTGGAATTTGGGGTGCTACTCAAAGAAATGATTGATGTAGATCTTAGATGATCAGTTCCCATATTACTAAAAAGGCTCATTCCACGTTTTCTAGCTTCGTTTCTCATCATGATATCTTCCCCTCATACAAATACAGTATTCATCATCAGTGTGCTATCACCTACCATGAAAATGTCAACAAAACGGTATAGATAATAGCACCATACACTTCAATATCCAGAATTATCATATAAATAAAACTCTTTTACATTATTATTTATGTAGGCCCAGGCATTTTGCCATAGCAACAGAAAACAGGCTACATCAGCTTAATTTAACAATATTAATTAACTTAGGAAAACAGCATTTCTTCCATTTTTCTGCATCTGTTCAATTTTTATTATAATAGTTGGAAGATTTCTCAGTAGAGCTCTTTCACCCCTTAATTGTTAAGTATTTGATTGGATTTTTAATTTTTTTATTTAAAGAAAAATTTTGAAACAGAAAGAGGGTAGAAACAATACAAAATCTCAAAAACAAAACAAAAATAGCAACAAGTAAGAAGTCAGTAGTTGATAATTACATAATTTCCTCTTAGATACAGTTGTTCAAGTTACAAAAGTAAAGCCTACAAAGTGGACATCCAAACAGTGAGGCTGCAGTCAGTTTTGTTCATCCATCCAACTAAAATTTTAGCAAGATGGTTATTAATTCCACACACTCAAACATACATGCAGTTATATCCTTTAGAATACTGTTTTCCTTTTCTTTACAATAATTATAATCCATTCTCATAAACCACTTAGAAGTTCTACACATGTATAAGTCTCTACACATATACCTAGCCTTTCTGTATTAGAGGGCGAAACAAATCAAAACAAGTCAGAAATACAAATTCCTTGAGAAACATGAAATGAAACGAACATACAAAAACGCAGCACTAGGTGATCTACGGTAGTCACTATGATGTCTCTTGCTGTTTTCAATAAAATTGTCTGTATCATCAAATATAGTAAAAACTTAGCATTGCATTACACTATTAATAAAATCTAAACATTGGAGACATTATAGGGCTTCAAGGGCAGTTAACAATCAAACCAGAATGGGTATCCTATTGAATCCTGTCATTTTCAGAGTAGTTGCCCCTACTCTCAGACTCGACACTCTCAAGCATACCAGATTCAAATAAAATCAGTCAAGATAAAACAGAGATATAACCAATTTTATCTGTCTTATCTCTGCCATGCTATTTTTCTGTCATTGTTGTTTACTTTTCTCCTTCATTCCACTGTCTGCCCCTTTCTTTGAGACCTTTCTGCCATTATTCCTGGAAGCCTGGTAATTTTCTTCTCTTGCTAGAATGTCCTTCAGTATTCTTTGCAGGGTTGGATTGGTGGTCACAAACTCCCCCGGTTCCTCTTTGTTGTGGAAATATCTTGTCTCTCCATTAATTTTGAGACACAGTTTTGCAGAGTACATCATTCTGGGTTGGAGGTTATTTTCTTTCAGGGCTTGGAATATTTTGCTCCAAGCTCTTCTTGATTTGATGGTTTGTATTGAGAAGTCTGCTGTGATTTTGATGAGTTTTCCTTTATAGGTAATCTGTTTGTTTTCTATGACCTGTTTTAATATTCTGTTCTTGTGATGGATTTCTGGGATCCTGATTATTATATGTCTGGGTGTAGAACTGTTTTGGTTGTAGCTGGCTGGAGTTCTGTATGCCTCATTTATCTGAACTTCACTTCTGTTACCTATGTTTTGGAAGTTTTCCTTAATTATTTCTGTGAATAGACTTTTTATTTCATTTGTATTTGTTGATGCATCTTCATTCACATAATTTATTCTTAGGTTATAAATCTTGTCATCTTCTAGCCTTTGTATCATTGCTTCCTGGTTCCTTGTTATTTTTAAAAGATCCTTCCTTTCACAATCATACTTTGCAAATCTATCTTCAAGTTTTGAAAGTTTGTCTTTAGTTTCTGTTAAAAGGCTATGCCAGCTTTCAATGGAGTTTTTAGTTTCCTGATATTCTCTTTGGATGTTTCATATATTCTAGATTTTGTTTATATTCTTCATCAAAGGCTTCTCTCCTTTTTCTGGGTTCCTCTATTCTTTCATTTGTGTCTACTTGAGGATTATCCAGGACTTCTTTTATTAATCTTCTTACATCTTGCTTCACCTGAGTTAGAATTTCAGATTTAAATTTGACAATGAGGTCACAGAGGTATTTCTTCATTTTCCATGAGGCTGTCTCTGACATTACAGGTTTGCTGCTCTCAACCTCCTCTGCATTTACCTCTGTTGGACTCACTTTCCCTGGGGACCTTTTGCTTTCTCTGTCTTGGCAAGTTTCTGGCCCCTTTCAGACAGGTGGGTGGTGGAGGTCTCTGGGACTTTCCTATTGCTTACAGGTTTTCTGCAATGCACTTGCTAGGGAAGTACCACCCCCCAGTCCACTGCAGATCTGTGAGTTGCATGCTGAGAGCTGGCTCCTCCCCCTATGCCAGTCAACCAGTTTATGCTTCAACAAGTTTGTGTGTTCCCTGGGGATGCCACTGGCCCAGAAAAGCCTCATCCCTGGCTATTGGGATTCAACCAGGGGCTTGGCCCTGCCCAAGCAGATCCCACCAGTCTGCTTTGGAGTAGGAGTCATTGGTGGATGCCACCTTGGGTTTTGATTCTAGGCTGCCCTGCCCAACTCCAAAATGTAGCCCACCCAGCCCTCTCAATATGGGGAATCCAGTTCCCATCACTCACCAAAGTTCATGCAGCTCAACTGGCTGTTTCCACTCCCTGTCTCAGAGCCTCCTCCAGCCGAGGGTCTGGAGCTCACCAACCCCCCAATCTTGGCAGGGCCATGATCTTAGCTCAGTCATGAGTCGCCTGACTCTAAGGTGTGCCACTACAGTGATTGGGGCTTGCCCAGCTCCAGCCTTTTGTCCACGTTTCTCCTTCTTTTTTTTTCTTTTTCCTCAGTTTCTTCCTGGGTCATGAGAATTCCTTTCCTTTTCTCTGGCTTTCTCCATGTTGCCAGATTCCAACATCTGAGTTGTTTTTATTTATTTTTTCTCAGAGAGGCTCTCTTATCATGCCACCACTCAGTTGGCCATCTTGCAATCTCCTATTTCTCTTATTTCTGATGATGTTAAATATATATTTCATATGTAATTGGAAATTTGTAATTTTTCTATTGTGAATTATTTATCCATGCCTTGTGTACTTTTCTCTGTTGGAATAACCATCTTTTTCTCTTTAGTTCAAGGTGCTTTTTCTGTGTTACAGCTTCCTGTGCTGCTGCGATGACCTCGGCCATAGCCGCCTCCTCAGGGCACCTCGCTGCCTCCCTTTGATTGGATTTATAACAGTTGTAAAAGCTACTACTTTCTTGATTTTCATTTCAGAAAGCTGGCTATTAGCATATAAAATGTTATAGTATTTTCATATTGTATCTTGCAATTTAATAGAACTGAATTCTTAGTTCTAATTGTTTTTCCTCATGGATCCTTTGAGGGGTTTTTATTATTTTGCATATAAAATCATGTCACTTGACTAAGAAGGACAATTCACCTTCTTTTGCAATACTCTGCATTTTTTCTTGTTGATTGCTAATCAGTTTTTCCAGACACTATTTCAAGTAAAAATAATACAAATATGACTTTGTATGTCAATGAAATAAATAACAATCCAAAGTTTCCATTCTTTTTGAATGAATATTTCCTCAGAAACAGACAAGATTTTGATTACCCAGTAAACCACTGATTTACAATTACAAGGTTTTGGAATTTTAACTATTTTAAACAATGATAAAGTAGACACACAATCATGAGCTAGACAATTGGATATTTATTGTTTAGGGCACACATAAGTTGGAAATGTTGGATAATATACTAGTTGTATTTCAAACATTTTAAAAACTTCACATCATATTGATTTCCACAGAAGCTGTACATTGCTTATTTACACTAAAACTAAAAAGTGGTTTAATTACCTGGAAATCTTTCAAGTACTTATTCTTTCATATATTTAATATGAGTAATAGTAATGGGTATGAGATGTTATTTCTTTGTTTCCACATGTAGTTAACTATTTCTGAGGTTGAGTATGTTTTCATGAGCTTGCTGACAACTTGTATTTTCCTTTGAAAGATGTATGCTGATATTTCACCCATTTATTTATTCATAGTCAAATTATGTGCAGTTATACAATTGTTCATTTATCCACTTACTTATTGAAAGAAATTTTTATTCCCATGTTTTGGACATTATTAAGGTTGAAATAGCCATTTGCAGATTACTGTGTGAAAATAAACTTTTACTTTACTTCAAAAAATGTCACAGTAGTACAACTGCTGGCAATATGCTAAGAATATATTGAGTTGGAAAAGGAAATAGCAGGGTTGGGAAACTAGGTCAGTAGTAAAGGACATGGGAAGTATCTGTGAGGTCTTGGATTTGGCACCCTGCACAAACAGTAATTTGTCTTCTAAAGGGGCCATACCACTTATTCAAGGGATGTGATAATAAAATCAGCAAACTTTTACTATCAAATTTAATTTGTTGATTAATGGTTAGTATGAATATGACTTACTATTTTATATGAAAGTTGTATCTTGAGTCCTGGGTATAATCACTAATCTCCATAAGCAGTCTTCTTTAGGAATTTATATATGTATTATCACATCATTTGCAAAAATGTTGGTTTCTACTTCTCAATGTATATTTTTATACATAACAAGGTAAGTCTTCTATGACTGAGTTACACTGCAGCCATTTAAAATTTTTTTTCCTTTTTTAAAATTTTAACAAAGGCTATCCGTAAGATGCCTAAGCCTGTGTAAAATTCAATTTTTCTGCTGCAGCCTGCCAATGACTGCAGCTGCATGTGAGTACCAGTGCATCTAACAATAACTATATTTGAGATTTACTTTTAATGGTATCACCTATGACTTAAAGATGTTAAAAAGAGGCCTTGTGGTACAAGCCTGTAATACCAGCACTTGAGAGGCTGAGGATTATCACTGTGATGTTAAGACCAGGTTGAGCTACATAGGAAGATCCTCTTTCAAAAACCCAAATACAAAAACCCAGCTTTTATATTAACTGCTTGCAGATGTGGTAAAATTTCTCAAAATAGGTGGAGTTTAACAGTAACTTTCATAGGTCATTGAATTATGAATGTAACTACATTAGTACTAGACTACTCAAATTATATCCTAGAAATTAAGGTGGTATATCAGGAATTAAATTTCATCTAGCATGAGTAATACATATGTGCTATGATGTTCAGTTGCTCCTGCTATCCATTTAATGCTTCAATTTACACCAAAGTCCCACTTCATTTATAGCATAAATTTGTGTCTCTATTAAAATATCTGCCAATTTCATTAATCTTCTAAATCACTTTTTGGCTAATTGATATTCTACTTTTTTAATTAACTAAACTTATTGTTACATTTTAAGTATACATAATGATAATATTATAGAGAATCTGTACCTCTACATGATATAACTGGATTTTTTCCGCATTTCCCTACCCTCTGCTATCATCTTTTAAGCTTTGTTTCCATTTTCTTTTCTCATATTTTTTCTTTCCCCTTCCTTCTCCTGCTTTGTACCCTCCCCATAAACATTTTTTTCTACTTCACAATATCTATTAGACATTTTGGTCCTTATCTACACATTTAGTTTCTCACACGAGAGAAACAGTGCATTTTTATGCAAATAAAAAATTTAATTTATGGGACAATATTATCACTGATGACACAGGACAACCTATGTTTATAAGAGTTTTGTTGTTGAGGGATGGAAGGATCTATGACTGTCAGCTAATTCTAAGTATTGTTAATGATTTAGATGAAGAATCTACTCTCATTTTTGTATAGCTCTCAAAGATTGAAAAATACTTTCCAACAGTATTTATTGATATGAGTAACATCAATTATTGCTTCATCTTGTCGGTGCTTTTATTTAATGTAGATTTAAATTTGTTATTTATTCTTGTTGGAATTTTGTGAAATTTTGATATTATACCATTCACATAAAAATTACCTGAGTCAAACTGCTTTGAGTTAATATTTGACAAATTCACCCATTTATTTTTTTAATTTATGATCTCCCTAGCAGTGTAAGTTTGAGGTTATCTGTGAGGAAGAAAATTTACTTATCATTTCTGAAAGATTTGGAATTTTGGAAAACAAATTATGTAAATTTGTGAATTGAATTTATTTGCATCCTCTGTTCATTTCTTTTTTATTATTTTAAAGAGAATAAAACAAAAGGGGAGAGATCTAAGCAGATCAGAAGAGAACAATAATAAGCAACACATCACTTCACAACAAGACAATTGGATATTAACAGTAGCTATCATAATGTCTCTTTCTTTGAAATAGTTGAGCTTAGCTTTACACACAATAATGTTAAACATAACAAAATAGAATAAAACCACTCTAGAGAATGAAAATTCTCAACCATTATAACTGAAGATGAACAATGGCTGCTATATTATCTCATTTTCCATAAAAAAATTGTTTATACTATCATACATATTAAAATCAAAAAAGATACAACATGATAGAACCAAAGGTAATAGAAAAACAAGAGCATGGTAGGACTTCAGACCAAAATAACATCAAATCAACAATGGCTGCCACATTGTCTTGCCTTCAAAGTAATTATATGATCACATATATTAAGATCAAACAAAACAGAACAAAACCATTCCAACCAATGAATGAAAACATAAGACTTCAAAGCAGTATAATGGGGAACGTTGATTACCATAAAATCTTCTGTATTCTTACAATTTCTTACACTAGGGAGACTATACGGTATTTATACATGTGAGTTTGACTTATTTCACTTATGAGTATAGATTCAAGTTGCATCCATTTATTTATAAATATCTCAATGTGACCATTCCTTATAGCTGAGTAGTACTCCATTCTATAAAAGTACCACAATATTTTTTTATCCATTCCTGACATTTATGGGCACGTAGGTTGTTTCCAAGATCTGGCTATTACAAATTGTGCCTCTATAAATATGGGTTTGCATATATCACTGTAGTAAGATGTTTTCAGATCTTCTGGGAATATGCCTAAGAGTGGAATAGCTGGGTCAAATGGGACCTCCAACCTCAGCTTTTTGAGGAATCTCCAGATTGACCTCCAGAGTGGTTGCACCAGTCTACAATCCCACCAACAGTGCAGAAGTATTGCTTTTTTCCCCACAGCCTCTCCAGCATTTGTTGTTGTCAGTTTTGTTGATCCTGGCCATTCTTTCTGGAATGAGATGGAATCTCAGTGTGGTTTTAATTTGCATGTCTCTGATGACCAATGATGATGAACATTTTTTCATGTATTTATTTGTCATTCATATTTCTTCATCTGAGAAGTGTGTGTTCATCTCGGATGCCCATTTTTGGATTGGGTCTTTGAATTTGGGGGGTCTGATTTCTTTTAATTCTTTATAAGTTCTAGACAGAAGTCCTTTGTCTGAGGGACAGTTTACTAAGATTTTTTCCAAGTTTGGAGGTTTTCTTTTCACTCTGATGGAGATTTCTTTGGACATGCAGAAACACTTTTAATAAGATGTGATCCCAGTTATTGATCCTGGGAAGTATTTCCTGTGCAGTTTGGTTATTGTTCCTGAATTCTCTACCTACCCCTAGGTCTTCAAGATTTTTACCTACTTTGTCTTGCAATAGATTTAGTGTTTCTATTTTACTACTTAGATCTTTGATCCATTTGTATTTTAGTTTAGGACATGGTGATAGGCATGGGTCTAATTTTAGTTTTTGGCATATGGATAGTCCTTTTTTCCAGCATCATTTATTAAATAGATTGTCATTCTTCCAGTGAACATCCTTGGCCCCTTTATCAAAGATAAGGTGGTTGAGTGTGTTCATAGTTGTATCTTCTAGTCTATTGCATTATCTTCAGGTCTGTTTTTATTCCAATACCATGTTGATTTTATTCCAATAGATTTGTAGTATAACTTCAAGTCAGGAATTGTGATGCTTCCTGTCTTGGGTTTGCTGTTTAGAATTGCCTTTGCTATTCTAGGTCTCTTCTGGTTCCAGATGAATTTTAGAAGTGATTTATGAGGTATGTTAGTGGTATTTTCATTGGCATTACATTGAATGTGTATAACAATTTTAGGAGAATGGCCATTATTACAATATTTATTCTTCCCATCAATGAACAGTGGATGTCTTTCCATTTTGTGAGGTCCTCTTCAATTTATTTTTTTCAGGGTATTATAATTTTCCCTGTACAAATCTTTTCAATCTTTTGTTAGACTAATTCCTAAGTATTTTATTTATTTATTTTTTTGGATGCTAGTGTGAAGGGTGGGGCTTCTCTTATTTCTCTCTTGGTGATTTTGTTATTAGTGTATAAGAATGCTATTGATTTTTGAGTATTGAATTTGTATCCAGCTACATTGCCAAATTTATTTATTATATCTAGGACACTTTCTTTTTTTTTTGGTTCCAGGGATCAAACTCACAACCCCCTGATTGCCAGGCAGACACCTATGCCACTGAGCTAAATCCCCGGCCCCATCTAGGAGACTTTCAATGGAGGTTTGGTGGTCTTCTATGTAGAGTATCATGTCATCTGCAAATAATGAGAATTTCACTTCTTATTTTCCTATCTTTACTCCTTTTATTTCTCTTTTCTAATTGTTCTGGCTAGTATTTCTGCTACTATATTGAATAGGAGTGGTGATAAAGGATATCCTTGTCTTGTGCCTGACTTCAAGGTAAAGGACTTCAATTTTTGGTCATTTAATATAACAGTGGCAGTTTGTTTGTCATAGATGCTCTTTAACATATTGAGGTAAAGACCATCTATTCCAATTCCCTGTAAGGTTCTTATCATGAATCGGTGTTGGATCTTATCAAAAGCTTTTTCTGCATCTAGAGAAATGATCATGTGATTCTTGCTTTTGGCTCTATTGATATGGTGGATTACATTAATTGATTTACATATGTTGAACCATCCCTGCATGCCTGGGATGAATCCCACTTGGTGGTGGTGTATAATCTTGATGATTTGCTGCATCCTGTTTGGCAATAGTTTTTTGAGAATTTTGGCCTATATGTTCACTAGGGAGATTGGCCTGTAGTTCTCTTTTTTAGTAGGTTTTTCTCAGGTTTTGGTACTAGAATGATATTTGCTTCAGGAATGACTTAGGGAGAATTGCTTCCCTTTCAATTTTATTGAAGAGTTAGAGGAGTGTCAGCGTTAAGTCGTCTTTGTAATTCTTGTAGAATTTCTCAGTGAATCCATCTGGGCCTGGGCTCTTCTTTATTGGTAGGCACTTGATTACATTTTGAATTTCATTAATAGAAATTGGGTTATGCAACCATTTTATATCTTCTTCATCCAGCTTTGGTGGTTCATATGTTTCTCAAAATCTCTCCATTTCGTCTCTGTTATCGAACCTATGAGAGTAGAGGTTTTCAAAATAGTTGTTGATGATCTTCTGTATTTCCACAAGGTTGGTAGTGATTTCTCCTTTTTCATTCTGTATTGCATGAATTTTAGTCTTTTCTTTCCTTTTTTAAATTAGGATGGCTAAGGGCTTGTCAATTTTATTTATTCTTGCAAAGAACCAACTATTTGATTCAATGATTCTTTGAATTGTTTTCTTAGTCTCTATTGCATTAATTTCTGCTCCACTCTTTATAATTTCCTCCCTTCTTTTGGCATTGGGCTTGGCTTGTTCTTCTTTTTCTAGATGCTTCAGGTGTAATATCAGGTTGCTTAATTGTGTTCATTCTGTTTTCCTAATGTGGGAACTCAGTGTAATAAATTTTCATCTGAGGACCACTTTCAATGCATCCCACAGATTCGGGTAAGTTGTATTTGTATTTTTGTTTGCTTGAAGATATTTTTAAATTTCCTCTTTAATTTCCTCTGTGATCATTGATTGTTCAAGAATGTATTATTTAATTTCCATCTGTTTGTGGGGTTTTTGCAATTAGTTTTGTCATTAATTTCCAGTTTCATAGCACTATGATATAATAACAGGCATGAGATCATTTCAATTCTTTTGCATTTACTTAAATATGTTCTGTGGGTTAGTATATGGTCTATTTTAGAGAATGTCCCATGTACTGGTGAGAAGAATGTATATCCTGATGTTGTTGGATGGAACACTCTGTATATGCCTATCAAATCCATTTTTGTTCAGAGGTGTGATTCAGTTCTGTTATTTCTTTGCTGATTTTCTGACTAGTTGATCTGTCCCTTTGTGTCAATGGTGTGTTAAGGTCTCCTGCTATAACTGTGTTATTGCCTATTTGATTTTTCATTTCTGCTAATACTTGCTTTGGGTAGCTGGGTCCTCTGGAATTTGGTGCATATATATTTAAGATTGTTATCACTTATTCTTGCAGTTTTCCTCTTACTGGTATGTAGTGACCTTCTTTATCTCTTTGGAACATTCTTGGTTTGAAGTTCACAGGGTCTGCAAACAGAATAGCTACCTCCACTTTTTTTTGAGTTCCTATTGCATGGAGTATTGTTTTCCATCCTTTGACTTTCAGTCTATGCTTTAGATGGGTTTCATTCCTTTTGGGTTAGATGGGTTTCTTGTAGACAGCATATGGTTGGATATTGTTTCTTGATCCATTCTGCCAGTCTGTTTCTTTTAATTGGTGAATTGAGGCCATTTACATTAATGGTTATAACTGTCTTATACTGGTTTATTGTTGACATGTAATCTTTCTGATGTTGTATCTTAACTTTCCATTCTGTTTAATTGTCTGTCTTGCTTAGTGGTTTTTTTCCTATGTGTACCTAGAATGTTTTTCAGTATTCTTTATTGGTTTGGTTTGGTGATCATGAAGTTCTTCATCTGTTCTTTTTCATGGAAGTATCTTATTTCTCCATCCATTTTGAAGGAAACTTTTGCAGGGTACATCAGTCTGGGTTGGAAGTCGTTTTCTTTAAGGATCTGAAAAACTTCACTCCATGCTCTTCCTAACTTCATTGTTTGTGTTGAGAATTCTGCTGTGAATCTGATAGGTTTTCCTTTATCAATGACCTGTCTTTTCTCTAACAGATTTCAATATTCTGTTCTTATGTTGGATTTCTGGGATGGTGATTATTATATATCTGGATGTAGTTTTGTTTTGGTTATGGCTATTTGGAGTTCTATATGCCTCATTAACCTGTATTTCAGTTTCCATACTCATGTTTGCAAAGTTTTCAGCTATTACTTCTGTAAATAGCCTCCTGATATCATTTGTGTTGTCCCCTTCTTTTTCTTTTATCCTATTATTCTTATATTGTTTTTCTTCACATCATCTTGCAGCTGTTGAATTCTTATTTTCTGATTACTTGCTATTGTTAGAAGATCTTTCCTTTCCTGTTCACTAGCTGCAATCTTATCTTTGAGGTCTGAGATTCTATCTTCACCTTCATTAAGGTGGTTTTTTGCAACTTTCATTAGAGTTTTTGATTTCCTGTGTATCTCTTTGAATCTGCTGCATGTATTCTGTTTGTCTCTTAAACTCTTCATTCAGGAATTCTATCATTTTGCTTTGTTCCCTAATTTTTTAGCTGTGCCTTCATTAGATGCATTCAGTATTTCTTTCACTACTTTTACCTGGGAGAATATTTCTGATTTGAGTTCCCTCATACTTTCCCATACTTGCAAAGACCCTCAGAGCAAGGCTAGAAAAAGAGAAATTTATTTTACACAGGAAGTGACTAAAAACAGGCCTATGTGTTTTATAAAAATGGGAAATACTTTGAAGGTCTAACAGATACAGATGCAGATGTGTCTGTAATTGCATCACAACAATTGCCTGCGAAGTGGCCTGCACAAAGAGCCCCCACCTACCTTATCGGACTGGGGACAACTCAGCACATTTTAAAGAGGGACCAGGCCAACAGAGAGGTTTCTTTTTACCTTATGTGGCTGCTATTCCAGTTAACTTGTGGGGAAGAGATTTGTTACAAATTGGAAATTAGTGCTGACTAGTGATTCTGATTTTAAAGCTGAACAAACAAGTTCCAATTTGGAAACTGAGCAAATAAATTTAGATCCTAAAATTTAGAAAATGATGATTAAAATGGCATATCAGGAGGACAAAGGGCTAGGTAAAAACTTACAGAGAATCAAGGATCCTGTTGAGATTACATGCAAAAATGACAGGCAAGGTATTGGATAGCAGCAGGTTTTTTGATGCTTCTTCCCCCAAAAGCAACTATGCCTTTGTAATGGAAAACTAAGGAGCCTGTTTAGATAGATCAATGTCCCCTTAAAAAGGAGAAGCTAACTCAATTGTACAAATTAGTTAAAGAACAATTGCAGCTAGGACATTTAGAAAGCTCAGTTACACTTAGAATACTCCTGTCTTTGTTATTCCAAATAAGTAAGGCAAATGGAGGTTGTTACAGAATTTAAGAGCTGTAATGCCCGCTTACTTCCTATAAGGGAGCTGCATCAAGGACTGTGGGCTCCAACTGCAGTTCCCAGAGACTGGGATCTCATCTTAATTGATTTAAAAGATTGCTTTTTTAACATTCTTATTTTTCCCACAGATAGACCAAGTTTTGCCTTTTCCTTGCATAAATTTAAACTTTAAAAGATCAATACAGCTAATAATGTGGAAGTGAGGTTATGCTTCTGTCTCAGCAGGTGAAAGATCCATGAGAAATATGCAGCCTTGATGGAAGACACAACCAATGCTGAGGACATTAGGTGATGGTTCCACCCATGTGGGTCCTCCAGAGGATGAGTCTAATGGACAAGACTCACCCACAGAGAGACCTGACTGACAGCCAAAGAAACCACCTCCAGCTCCCTCAAGAGACCAGGAGAGAAGACAAGTGATCCAGTAGAGTGACATCCAAGCAACAATTCATGAGACTAGAGAAATTGTTACCAGAAGGGAAATTCCACCAATCCCAGAAAATCTTTTGATTGTCTTAGTGACTCTGCTGACAGTATCTATATTTATGACACCTGACTCAAGAATGAAGTAATGGACTTCTGTTTCTGATCCAGCTTTATTACAAAACAAAAGGGAGAAGAAGTTAGAGACCACTACAAAGTGGCTCTGAACAGGATTTAAATTTTACTAATTGGCTTTCTATGTTTATCTGTGAGTCTGTCCTAGGCCTCGGCCCCTTGCCTGGCAATGGGAGCTGATTCATAGTAAGTGAATCTCTATGAATCACTGATCTTGGCTGAGATCTGTAGTGATCTATGAGGCCAGACACACCTCAAAGGGCAAGATAATG